>CM068958.1:9130406-9143665 GCA_035128595.1 Eptatretus atami | reverse complement strand
ACTGCTTGAAACCATGAGTATGCATCTAATTAATCGCACTAAGAAGCAGTTACTTCTGTGTAATATATAACTGACCTATTATGTATCAGTTTTTTATCGATATACAATAAGTATGTGACTGAGAAACGGTTTTGTTTAAAAGTAGAACATAATTGCATTTTGTGTTATTAAAAATCAATTGTTTTTATAAACATGACCCTTGTATCAGGTTCTCAACATTACCGGGGCAGTTAGGTTCATAAAAAATACATCTTAGGCTATCTAGAAGAGTCTGGGTGGTCAAGGAAGGTATGACTTGTGCACACAGGACATCAATATTTAAAGTTCGAGTAGATATATTAATGCATATTCACGGTTTCATTTAGATTTATATCGGTTATTTTCTCTGTAAAAATAGAGTAACTTAGAATTGAGAATACTGATCCACCATAACATATTACAAGGTATTTATATGCTTATCGAGACACACACAGAGAGACACACAGACACCACAAGAACACACACACGAGACACCAGAGACACACACACAGCCCAAGCACGACACACACACAGACACCCACACACGAGACACACACAGCAGAGAAGACCACAACACAGAACGAGGACACACAACAGAGCACACACAGAACACATCACAGAGACAACACAGAACAACACAGAGAGACACCACCAACACAGACACCAGGAGACACACAACCACATCAGAGAGAACACAACCACAGAGAACAGGACACACACAGACGGACACACAGAAACACCACACGAGAAACACCACACGAAGAGACACACACACAGAGAGACCACACACAAGAGACACGAGAACACACAGAGAACACACACAGACAACCAGAGCACACACACACGACACACACAACAGAGACACACACAACACCACAGAGACACACACACGCAGAACACAACACACACAGAGAACACACACCAAGCGACACCACACACAGAGACACACACACCGAACACACACACAGAGCACACCACACACACACCACAGAGAACACACACACACAGAACACACACACACACACAGAGCAACACGGACACAACACACACAGAGACACAACACACACAGAGAGACACACACACAGAGGACACACACACAGAGAGAACAACACACAGAGAGAGACACACACAGAGAGAGACACACCGAGAACACAAGAGAGACACACACAAGAGAGAGACACACACAGAGAGAGACACCACACAGAGAGAGAACACACCACAGAGAGAGGACACACACACACAGAGACACACACACACACAGAGACACAACACACACAGGAGACACACACACAACCACAGAGAGACACAACACAGGAGACACACACACAAGAGACACAGCAACACGAGGAGGACACACACACAGAGAGACACACACACAGAGAGACACACAACCACACCACAGAGACACACACACACAGAGAGGACACACCACAGAGAGAGAACACCACACAGGAGAGAACACACACAGAGAGACACACACACAGGAGAGAGCACACACACACACACAGAGAGAGACACACAACAACACACACAGAGAGAGGACACACACAACAACACACACACACAGAGAGAACACACACACAGAGAGACACACACACACACACAGAGAGAGACACCACCACACAGAGAGACAACACACACAAGAGAGAGACACCCACACACAGGAGAGAGAGCAACAGACACAGAGAGGACACACACAGAGAGAGAGGACACCCACACACACAGAGAGAGAGAACACACACACACAGAGAGAGAGAGACACCACACACCGAGAGAGAGAGACACACACAGGAACACAACACACGAGAGAGAGACACCACACACACAGAGACACACACACAGAGACACACACACAACAGAGACACACACACACACACACAAGGAGAGACACACACACACACAGAGAGACACACACACACAGAGGAGAGAACACACCACAAGAAGAGAAACACACACACAGAGAGAGACACACACACACAGAGAGAGACACACACACACAGAGAGCACACACCAACACAGAGAGAGACCACACACACACGAGACGAGAGAGAAACACAACACAGGAGAGAGGAGACACACACACACACAGAAGAGGGACACACACACACAGAGAGAGAGAGGGACACACACACACAGGAGAGAGAGACACACACACACAGAGAGACCACACACACACAGAGAGAGAGAGACACACACACACAGAGAGAGAGAGACACACACACACAGAGAGAGAGAGACACAACCACACACAGAGAGAGAGAGACACACACACAGGAGAGAGAGAGACACACACACAGAGAGAGACACACACACAGGGAGAGAGAGCACACACACAGAGAGAGAGACACACACACACACAACAGAAGAGACACACACACACACACACAGAGAGACACAACACACACCACAGAGAGACACACACACACAGAGAGAGACACACACCACACAGAGAGAGGACACACACACACAGAGAGAGACACACACACACACACACACAGAGGAGACACACACACAACACAGAGAGAGACACACCACACACACACAGAGAGAGACACACGACACACACACAGAGAGAGAACCACACCACACCACACAGAGAGAGAGACACACACACACACAACACAGAGAGACACACACACACCACACAGAGAGAGACACACACAGCACACAGAGAGAGACACACACACACACAGAGAGAGACACACCACACACAGAGAGAGGACACACACGAACACACCACACAGAGAAGACACACACACACAGAGAGAGACACACACACACAGAGAGACCCCAAGAGAGACACACAACACACACACAGAGAAACACACACAGAGACACACACACAGCAGAGACACACACACACAGAGAGGACACACAACACGAGACAACCACACAGCAGACACACCACAGCACACGAGAGCACACACACCACAGAGACACCACACACACAGAGACACACACACACGAGACGACCACCGAACCAACACAGAGAAGACACACAACAGAGAGAGACAACCACAGAGAGAGACAACACACAGAGAGGACACACACAGAGAGAACACACACAGAGAGAGACACACACAGAAGAGACACACACAGAGAGAGACACACACAGAGAGAGACCACACACAGAAGAGACACACACAGAGAGACCACAACAGAGAAGACACCACAGAGAGACACCCAACCAGAGAGACACACACAGAGAGACACACACGCACACACGCACACGGAACACGGCACACAGAGAGACCACACGCCACACAGAGAGACACGCACACAGAGAGGACACGCACACAGAAGAGACACGCCACACAAGAGACACGCACACAGAGGAGACACGCACCACAGGAAAGAGACACGCACACGAGAGCACGACACAGAGACACGCACACAGAGAGACACGCACACAGAGAGACACCAACACAGAGAGACACGCACACAGAGAGACACACACACAGAGAGAACGCACACAGAGAGACCACTCACACAGAGACACACACCACACACACACAGAGACACACACACACACACAGAGACACACAACACACAGAGAGACACACACACAGAGACACACACACAGAACACACACACACAACACAACAGACACAGACACAAACACACACAGACACAGACCACACAGCAGAGACACCACACACAGAGAGACACACACACAGAGGAACCACACACAGAGAGAACACACACAGAAGAGGCACACACACACACAAGAGATAACACACACACACACAGAGACACACACACACACAGAGAGACACCACACAACAGAGAGACACACACACACACAGAGAGACACACACACACAGAGAGACAAACAACACACACACACAGCAGCAGAGACACACACACAGAGAGACACACACAACACAAGGAGAGAGACACACACACACACACACACAGAGACACACACACACACACAGAGAGACACACACACACACACACAGAGACACACCACACACACAGAGAGACAACACACGGAGACACACAACACGAGACACCAACACACAGAGAACACCACACGACACAAACTGATGAGACAGAAGAAGACACACACACAGAGAGAGACCACACACGAAGAGAGACACACACACAGGAGAGAACACACACCACGAGAGAGCACAACACACAGAGAGAACACACACACACAGAAGCCCACACAGAGCACACACAGAGAAGAGACACACACACACAGAGACAACACACACAGAACACACACACAGAGACACAACACAAGAGACACACACACAACACAGAGCAGACACACAGCACACAAGACAACACACACACACACAGAGAGACACCACAACACACAGAGGACACACAGACACACACACCAACACAGACACACACGACACACACACAGACACACACACACCACACAGACACACACACAGACACGACACACACAGACAGGACCAACACACAGACAGACACACAACACACAGGACAGACACACACCACACAGAAGGACATACACACACAGAGACACCACACAAACACAGAGAGACACACACACACAGAGAGAGACACCCACACACAGGAGAGAGACACACACACACAGAGAGAGACACACCACACACAGAGAGAACACACACAAGAGAGCGAACACACACACACAGAGAGACACACACAGAGAGAACACGCACACAACAGAGAACACGCACACACAGAGAGACACGACACAAACACGCAGAGACAACGCACACAGAGAAGACACACGCACACAGAGAGAGCACACCAACGAGCAACCACACAAGAGCACACGCACACAGAGAGACACACGGCACCACGAGAGACAAGCACGGAGACACCGCAACCACAAGAGAGACACACGCACACATGAGAGAAACACACACAAGCACAGCACAGAGAGACACACACCACACACACAGACCACACAGACACCACAGAACACACACACACACACACACACCGACACACACACAGACACGACAACAACAGACACACACACACACAGACACACACACAGACACAGACACCACACAGACCAGGACACACACACAGACAGACCACACACACACACAGAGACAGACCATCACACACACACACAGAGAGACATACACACACAGAGACCACACACACACAGAGAGACACACACACACAGAGAGAGACGACACACACAGAGAGAGACACACACACAGAGAGAGACACACACACACAGAGAGAAGACACACACACAGAGAGAGACACACACACAGGAGAGAGACACGCACACACAGGAAGACACGCACACAGAGAGACACACGCACACAGAGAGACACACGCACACAGAACACGAACAGAGTACACACGCACACAGCAGAGACACACGCACACAGAGAGCACACACAGCACACATAGAGAACACGCACACAGAGAGACACACACGCACACGAGGACACAACGCACACAGAGAGGACACACGCACACAGAGAGACCCGCACACAGAGAGACACACGCACACAGAGAAGACACACGCACACAGAGAGACAACACGCCACACAGAGAGACACGCACACAGAGAGACACCGCACACAGAGAAACGCACACAGAGAGACACGCACACAGAGAGACACACGCACACAGAGACCACGCACACGAGAGACACGCACACAGAGGACACGCCACCACAGAGAGACACGCACACAGGAGAGACACGCACACGAGAGGCCCACCCGCCACAGAAGACACGCACACAGAGAGACCACGCCACAACAGCAAAGAGGAACACGCCACAGAGACCAGCACAAGAGACAAGCACACAGAGAGACACGCACACATGCAGAGACCAACACACACAAGACACACACACAGGACCACACACAGAGACACACACACACACATCAGACACACCACACACACACACACAGAGAGACACACACCAACACCACGAGACACACACACAGACACACACACACACACACAGACACAGACACAAACACACACAGACACAGACACACAGAGGACACACCACACACCAGAGAGAGACACACACACAGAGAGACACACACACAGAGGACACACCACACACAGAGACACACACACACACAAGAGAGACACACACACACACAGAGAGACACCACCCACACACACAGAGAGACACACACACACACAGAGAGACCACACACACACACAGAGAGACCACACACACACAGCAGAAGAGGACACACACACAGAGAGACACACACACACACACAGAGAGACCACACACACACACACACAGAGATAGACACACACACAGAGGACACACCACACACACACACACACAGAGAACACCACACACACACACACAGAGAGACACCACACCACACACAGAGAGACACACACCACACACAGAGAGACACACACACACACACAGAGAGTGACACCACACAGGAGACACACACACCACAGTAGACACCCAGACACATCACACACACACACACAGACACACACACACACACAGACACACACACAGACACAGACACACACAGACAGACACACCACACAGACAGACACACACAGACAGACACACACACAGACAGACACACACACACACCAGAGAAGACATCACACACACACACACAGAGAGACATACACACACAAGACACACACACACAGAGAGACACAAACACACAGAGAGAGAACACACACAGAGAGAGACACACACCACACACACAGAAGAGAGACACACACACAAGAGAGACACACACACAGAAAGAGACACCACACACACAGAGAGAGACACCACACACAGAGAACACACACACAGAGAGGGACACACAACAAAGATGACAGCACACACACACCGAGAGACACACACACAGAGAGCAGCACACACACACCAGAGAGAGACACACACACAGAGAGAGACACACACACAGAAGAGAGACACACCACAGAGAGGAGACCACACACACAAGGAGAGACACACACACAGAGAGAGACACCACACAAGAGAGAGACCACACAGAGCAGAGACGAACACACCACACAGAGAAGAGGACCACCACACACAGAGAGACACCACACACAGAGAGACACGCCACACAGAGAGACACACGCGCACACAGAGAACACACGCACACAGAGAGACACGACACACAGAAGACACCACCACACAGAGAACACACGCACACAGAAGACACACGCCACACAGAAAGCACACAGGAACCGCACACAGATGAGACACACGCACACAGAGGAGACACACGTGCACACAGAGAGACACACGCACACAGAGAGACACACGCACACAGAGAGACACACGCACACAGAGAGACACACGCACACAGAGAGACACACGCCACACAGAGAGACACACGCACACAGAGAGAACACGCACACAGAGAGACACGCACACAGAGAACACACAGAGACCGCACACAGAGAGACACGCACACAGAGAGACACGCACCACAAGAAGACACGACCACACAGAGAGACACGCACAACAGAGAGACACGCACACAGAGAGACAGCGCACACAGAGAAACACGCACAAGAGACACGCACACCAGAGAGACACGCACACAAGAGATAGCACACAAAGAGAGACAGCGCACAACAGAGAGACAAGCACACAGAGGAACACGCACACGAGAGACAGAGCACAGAGAAATAGACACGCACAAAGAGACACACACCACAGAGACACACACACACACAGAGACACACACACCACACACACACACAGAGAGACAACACACACACACACAGACACAGACACAAAACACACAGACACAGGACACACAGAGAGGACACACACACAGAGAGACACACACCACAGAGAGACACACACACAGAGAGACACACACACACACACAGAGACACACACACCACACAGAGAGACACACACACACAGAGAGACACACAACACACACAGGAGACACACACACACACAGAAGACACACCCACACACACAGAGAGACACACACACAGACACACACACAGAGAGACACACACACAGAGAGACAACACACACACACAGAGAGACACACACCACAGAGAGGACACACACACACACACAAGAGAGACACACACACAGAGAGACACCACACACACACACACAAAGAGACACACACACACACACACACACACACACACACAGAGAGACACACACAGCACACACACACAGAGAGACACACACACACACAGAGACACACACACACACACAGAGAGACACACACACACACACACAGAGAGACACACCACACAGAGAGACAACACACACACACACACAGAGAGACACACACACACACACAGAGAGACACACACACAGAGAGACACACACACACAGAGAGACACACACACACACACACACACACACACCACACACAGAGCAGCACACACAACACACACACACAGAGAGACACACACACACACACAGAGAGACACACACACACAGAGAGACACACACACACACAGAGAGCACACACACACACACAGAGACACAACAACACCACACACAGAGAGAGAGACACACACACAGAGAGACACACACACAGAGAGACACACACACAGAGAGACACACACACAGAGACCACACAGAGAGACACACACACAGAGAGCACACACAAAAGACACACACACACACAGAGAAGACACACACACAGAGACACACACACACACAGAGAACACCACACAGAGACACACACACAGAGACACACACACAGAGACACACACACACAGAGAGACACACACACACACAGAGAAACACACACACACACAGAGAGACACACACAGAGAGCACACACACACACAAGAGACACACAGACACACACACAGACACACACAGACACAACACACAGACACACACACAGACAACACAGACACACACCACACCACACAGAGACACAAACAGAAGACAGACACAACACACACACACAGAGAGACAACAACACACAGAGACCACACACACACAGAAGACACACACACAGAGAGAGACACCACACACAGAGAGAGACACACACACAGAGAGAGAGCACACACACACAGAGAGACAGGACACACACACCAGAGAGAGACACACACACAGAGAGAGACACACACACAGAGAGAGACACCACACACAGAGAGAGAGACACACACACAGAGAGAGAGAGACACACACACAGAGAGAGAGACACACACACACAGAGAGAGAGACACACACACACAGAGAGAGAGAGAGAGACACCACACACAGAGAGAGAGACACACACACAGAGAGAGAACACACACAGAGAGAGAGACAACACAACACACAGAGAGAGACAACACACACACACAGAGAGAGACACACACACCACACAGAGAGAGACACACACACACACAGAGAGACACACACAACACAGAGAGAGAGGACACACACACAGAGAGAGAACACCCACACAGAGAGAGAGACACACACACAAGAGAGAGACACACACACAGAGAGAGACACCACACACAGAGAGAGAGACACCACACACAACACAGAGAGACACACACACACACAGAGAGGACACACACACACAAAAGAGACACACCCACAGAGAGAGAGAGACACACACACAGAGAGAGAGACCACACACACAGAGAGAGACACACACAGAGAGAGAGACATACACACACACAGAGAGACGAGAGACAACACACACAGAGAGAGACACACACACACACAGAGAGAGGACACACACACACACAGAGAGAAGACCACACACACACAGAGAGACACACACACACACAAGAGAGAGAACACACACCACAAGAGAGACACACACACAAAGAGAGACACACACACAGAGAGAGAGACACACACACACACAGAGAGAACCACACACACAGAGAGAGAGACACACACACACAGAGAAGAGACACAGGGACACCACACACACAGAGAGACACACACACACAAGAGAGAGACACACACACACAGAGAGAGACACACACACACAGAGAGAGACAACACACACACAGAGAGAGACACACACACACACACAGAGAGAGACACACACACACACAGAGAGAGACACCACACACCACAGAGAGACACACACAGAGAGACACACACACACACACAAGAGACACACACACACACACAGAGAGAGAGACACAACACAGAGAGAGACACACACAGAGAGAGACACACACACAGAGAGAGACACCACACACACACAGAGAGAGACACACACACACACACACACACACACACACAGAGAGACACACACACACACAGAGACACACACACACACAGAGACCACACACACAAGAGACACACACACACAGAGAGACACACACACAGAGCAGACACACACAGAGAGCACACACACACAGAGAGAGACACACACAAGAGAGAGACACACACAGAGAGAGACACACACAGAGAGAGACACACACAGAGAGAGAGACACACCACAGAGAGAGAGACACACACAGAGAGAGAGCACACACACACACAGAGAGACACACACACACAGAGGACACACACACACACAGCAGACACACACAAACAGAGACACACACACACAGAGACCACACACACACAGAGAACACACAGAGAGACCACACACAGGACACACACACACACAGAGGACACACACACAAGAGAAGACACACACACAGCAGAGAGGACACACACCACACAGAGAGAGACACACACACAGAGAGACACACACACACAGAGAGAGACACACACACAGAGAGAGGACACACACACAGAGAGAGACACACACACACAGAGAGAGAACACACACACACAGAGAGAGACACACACACAGAGAGAGACACCACACAGAGACACACACACACAAGAGAGACACACACACAAGAGACACACACACACAGAGAGACACACACACAGAGAGAGACACACACACAGAGAGAGACACACACACAGAGAGAGACACACACACAGAGAAGACAACACACAGAGAGAAACACACACAGAGAGAGACAACACAAGAGAGACACACACACAGAGAGAGACACACACACAGAGAGACACACACACAGCAGAGAACACACCACACACAGAGAGAGACACACACACACACAGAGAGAGAGGACACACACACACAGAGAGGAAACACACACACACACACACAGAGAGAAGACACACACACAACACAGAGAGAGACACCACACACACACACGAGAGAGGACACACACACACACACAGAGAGGACACACACACAACAGAGATACACACACACACACACAGAGAGACACACACACACACACACACACAGAGAGAGACACACACACACACAGAGAGAGAGACACACACACACAAAAGAGAGACACACACACAGAAAGACACACACACACAGAGACACAGGACACACACAGACCACACCACAACACACCACACACACAGAGACCACACACACACAGAGAGACACACACACACACACAGAGAGAACACACACACACCACAGAGAGACACACACACACAGAGACAGACACAACACAGAAGAACACACACACAGAGAGAGACACACACACAGAGAGAGACACACACACACGAGAGAGACACACACACACAGAGAGAGGACACACACACACAGAGAGAGACCACACACACACACACACAGAGAGACACACACACACACACACACAGAGAGACACACACACACACACAGAGAGAGACACACCACACACACAGAGAGAGACACACCACACACAAGAGAAGAACACACACACACAGAGAGAGAGAGCACACACACACACAGGAGAGAGACACACACACACACAGAGAGAGAGACACACACACACACAGAGAGGACACACACACACACACACACACAAGAGAGACACACACACACACACACAGAGAGACACACACACACACACACACAGAGGACACACACACACACACACAGAGAGAGAGACCACACACACACAGAGAGAGAGACACACACACAGAGAGAAGACACCACACACAGAGACACACACACAGAGACTCAGACACACACAGAGGACACAGACACACACAGAGAGAGACACACACACACACAGAGAAGACACACACACACACAGAGAGACACACACACACACACAGAGAGAGACACACACACACACACACAGAGAGACACACACCACACAACACAGAGAGACACACACACACACAGAGAGAGACACACACACACACACACAGAGGAGACACACACACACAGAGACACACACACAGGAGACACACACACAGAGAGACACACACACAGAGACACACACACACACAGACACACACACACAGAGAACACACACAGAGACATACACACACACACAGAGACACACCCACACAGACACAGACACACAGACACACACACACAGCACAAAGTTGTCCACTTCAACACTCTCGTGTCCGCCGAATGAGGGAGCTCTCGCTCTTCCATGAGCCTCGACCATGTGTACAAAACCACAGAACTCGCGCCATTTTGGGTATCACTGGGACCCAGGCTGTGTTCCGTTACCAAGCCGCTTGTTATCCCTTTTTCGAGCCACGATTCCACATTGAAACGCTTTGCAATCCGCTCACCGAGCCGCTCGGACAGCGGAACAAAAGATATATGTGTGTTTATGTTGACACAAACATGAATATGTTGGTTATAGACCCTAAATTTGGCAAACATTTTTGATGATGGGGAATTATGTGAAACCATGAGTATGCACTCTTTTCTGTGCACTAATCCTACATATAATACACCTATAAAACAGTCTATCACAGTAAACTTTGCAAAAAATAGTTAAGGCAATTTGCATAAACCATGTTTTGAATAGAAATACTTGATAATTAAAATAAATTGTGAGATAAACCTGATTTGGGGCAGTTTTCTACTGAAGGCCATGAGTATGCCTTTTGATTATTCACTGCCGTCCAAGATTAAAACATTAGTAAGAGATATTAAGTTACCATAAGGGTAATAAATACATCACCCTTAATACATGCTCAATTCCAAATCTGTGGATGATCACCCTTCCATTTATTGCAATTTCTGCCTAATCTGAAACCATGGATATGCACGGAAACCATGAGTATGCATCATTTCTTCAGAGCATATGTTCATTATTTCAAGATACTAAGGCCTTCCCCACACAGATGTGGTACTTGTGCTCGTATTTCATGATTTTACATGCCTCAAATTAAAGTTGTTATTTCAGGAACATTTGTGCAATCATTTATCATTAAATTTTGAACCATGGAGTAATGCCTTAATGTATTAATGAAAAAAATTGTTTACTCATTTGCCACATACACCTTTCTTAGTAGAGAGGATAGAATGTTG
>CM068958.1:9091745-9105799 GCA_035128595.1 Eptatretus atami | reverse complement strand
CGTGCTAGGCAATAGGATAAGCCATCATGTGAGCGAGGCTTTTTTTTTTTTTGCACACGCGAACCTTGGGAACCAAAAGACCAAGGAAGTTTGAACAATGTTCAGTTGGTAGGGCCTTTTGACATATTTATATCGACTGTTCAAGAAACCTTCAACACTAAGGGTAGTGCCACACGTTTACCGGTGAGTTGTTTAGACTTGTTATCTTATGCACAAACTTTTTTAGGTTTGCACTCTGGGTTACAGATTATTTGTCAACGTTATTATGCAAACTTATTTTATGCAACTTGGGGTATCAATTTATGTCTCATTAGTTTATGCAACTGTGGGGTATCAATTAATGGTCAACTTTGGTTTTAATTTGCTATAAACGACAATGAAAGAATATTATCGTACAAATTGATCATGGGTTTGTACAATGAATTTTGACCAACAATTTACATTACAAACGTGATTCATAATTTGCAAGTGAATTTTCATGTCTTCAATGATTGTCTTCAGTGCTTTTAGCCCTGTTAACAAGGACAACTATAACAGCAATCCTCTAAAAGGACCAGAAATTGCAGTAGAATGCGGTGAGACACCTGGAACCTTTAGCGTTCGGGGCTGCGGGCCGTGCCCCCGAACCGCAAGATCGGCTAATATTTTTTTTGCCTTCGGCCTCGGCCTTGCCCATCGTTTTTTTCAGATCTAGATTTTTTTTTAGAACTCACTCTCATTGCCTATTGAGGAAGACGAGTTATTCTTATCATCTGGTATTTAAAACAATCATACTCCTCCACCACTCTCTCAACAACCGCCAACTACTCTCGAACGACCATAACATCTCTGCACAGCGGCACAGCATCCTCCTCACCAGCTTTTACCACACACCCAGTCATCGCTTGCACTACCAATCTCCACAAACATGCGGGAACTTTCTCCTCACCACCAATCTGCCACAAACAGGACGAACTTCTCTACCAGCATCTCAAACCGGCATCTCTTTCACCCAGAAACAGACATCCCCCTAAGCCGAAATAACTAACATCTCCACCACAACAAAAGCGCACGATGGGGCATCTCGGGAGAGCGGGCCAAAATGGATTTCAAACGGGCCGCGGGGGTTTGTGTTGAAAGTGACTACTGCTCGACCTTATCAAGGGGCCATTTGAGAGCGTGTGACGCATGAGCGCGAGATCAAGGATGGGGCGGAGCCACCAGGGAGGCTGTGGATAGGCGTAGCCAAAGTGAAGACATGGGAGGGCGCTGATTTTTGGAGATGAGCCAGAAGCGACCCCTGTTCGCCCCCTTGGGCGCTCATAAAGGCAGGTTACTTAACCCTGAGGCAAACTCACGAGCGCTTTGGGGGTGTGTAAACGTTCCCGGGTTGGATGTGTGTATCGTGGGGCGACTGGCTGTGGGTGTTTTTGGGTCGGGTTGTTGGGTCCAGTGGGAGGCCAAGTCGAGTTGGAGTCCGGGGAGAAGTCGCACAGCTCGCGAAGGAGAGTTCCTAGTCCGGCACAAGTCGGCGTAGCAAAGGTACGTAAGCCGAATCCTGCACGGATGAGCGTATCCGGGGCCCGGGCGCGGTAATCGTCCGGAGCGGACGCTGGAGGAGTGCAGCGGG
This sequence comes from Eptatretus atami, assembly GCA_035128595.1. NCBI lineage: Eukaryota > Metazoa > Chordata > Myxini > Myxiniformes > Myxinidae > Eptatretus > Eptatretus atami. The sequence goes on along the minus strand of CM068958.1, from coordinate 9,104,190 downwards.
CTTAAAGGAGCATCAACTTAACATGAGCAGGCCCTGTTCGCTCCTTCTGAAGCGTCGTCGCTAGGCAATCGACCACGGCCACGCTGCTTGGCCCTGGACCAACCAAGCGCGTTAAAACAGTGGGCGTTGAGAGAGACAGATTACGGAGGGTACGCCGCCAAAGGCCCATCGAGTCACCACGAGGTGGCGAGGTAACCTGCCGCCCCTGTATCGGAGCTCCTTGGTGATCCCAGTTCGAGGAACATTAAAGGCTTACGAGTGTTCTTCTCTTTCTTTTCTCGCGGTTTTTGCATGAAAGTTCTGTGCGCTGTAGTACCAGCACAGTTAGCTGATTAATGCATTGTACGATAAAAATAGATATGGTGTAGGTTTTTACTCGTGTTTTGTCCTACCCCATTCATGCATGCTTACGTGTGAATAATGTTCCCATTTTTGAATGTAACTGCTCTTGGTCCTGCCCGTCTATATCCATTGACTGCATATCAGATGGTCGTTCGAGGATATATTTGCTGGGCAGTGATTGATCATCAAGCTTATATTATAAGCGATAAAAACGTACATATCTGGTGCGACGGGGCTTATGGACGATATAACACACGTCCGGCAGCTCACGTCGCAAAACGGAAACGAGCTGCTCTAACAGCGGCTCGTTTGTCCGTGTCGGCTCGTTGACGTATAAATGACACCGGCATTATTTGTCTAGCGAATATTAGGTTATAGCAATTCGCGATCGAACCTGTGGGACGTGAAGAAAGAGTTGCTTGGTTTATGGTGTTGGGTTAACAACAACTACGTGGAGTTTTCGGCGGTCTTGATGAAGAACGGACTAGAATGCCGTTGGTGGCCGCGGTGCGGCGCATTGAGCCAAGAGGGGTCGCCACGAGTGAACGCCTGCGGCGGGAAATCCACAACCACCTGTTGTCAGGTGAGATGGAGGTAGAGGGTTCATACGCTCAAAACTAAATAACGGGAACCGGATCAAGGGTGTGCGAGGCGACCCGGTTCATTAAATTCCGAGTGTTGAAATATTTTATACCGATTGCAATGGCCAGCTCAAGGCGAGGCAGGCGAGGGTGTGTTTAGAGTATGAGTTAATAGATCTAATGGCTCAGGCAACGAATCCACGTGCAGGACCACTCATTATGCAGGTTGACTATACCCGATAAAGAGTCGAAAATGGGCGCAGTGCTGGGGTGGAGGACGAACGCCCCACGTGCGAATCCGCCACGGATGATATGGAGATGTTTCGAGTCGTTTTGATGAGGCGAGCATGAAAAACAAATTCGCGCGAAATGAGGAAAATGCGCGGAGTCGAGCACAAATGGAACGATGAAGGGAAAACATAAATGAAAATGCGTGCAAAGATGAAACGGCAATTTGGATGCGATGAGGGGCAACATGGATGCGAAATGCAGGCATTCAGGAGCGAGATGCGAACACTGCGGGGCCGAGACGAGCATGGGGCGTGAATCTCCAGCAGGGCAAAGAGCACTAAAGAAGAATTGAGGAAGCAAAGGCAAAATGGCGAGGAGAATCGGCACGATTGAGAGGAGGCATGAACAGTTGAAAGGGAGTGTAAGGTGTGTGGTCCGCGATGGAGGGTGGGCAAGAGGCACGTGACAGGCGAAATATGACGGTCGACAGGGGGTGAAGAAATTAAAAAAGAAAAGACAGACAATAAAAAGAAAGCAAGGTTGAAGTATCGGAGGATAGTGAAGGAAGACGAATGAACAGGAAAAGGAAATCAGCCATTGAAAGAAACGATGAGATTGTGAGAATGAGAACATGAGAGACTTGGGGTAGAAACAAAACGATATGAATTTGAAATTACAACTCAAGGGAGAGGCAACGTTGGAGTCCAGAGATGGAAAGGCTCCGGAAAGTATAATGAACACTTAAGGGGGTCAGAGAGAAAGACTAACTAATGGGAAGGAAAATGGAGCCAGAAATACGGAGGTAATGAATGAGGTGAAGGAATTAAAAGAGACAAAAGGAAGACCCGGAATTTAAAAAGAAATACAGAGACACGGGAGATATGAGGGTGATTAAATGAACTAAAGACGACAACACATGCACACACACACCACAACACAACGATGAGTTAGCGAGGGACAATGAGGGGAGCTTGGGGATGTCCGTGACCGCGGTGCGAGCAGCAGGATAGCTCCTTCGGAAGAGGGAGACGCAGGCCCACTTGAAGCGGATCGGACGAGGTGGAGTTCGGTCGCTCCGTGCGAGTTAGGGGGGCGAGTGTGTGACGGGCTAGACGCGGAGCTTTGGGGGGTGTGAGGCCCCAGGAGCGCTTGTGGTGGCGCGAATTCCCAGTGTCGATTGTCCAGTGTGTGTGGTTGGATGTGGACGATGTGCTCGTAAGGAAGACGCACCATGAGTGAAATGGGTGCGTGAGTAAGATGGTGTGCGTGGAAATGGAAGCTGGTCCAGACAAGGAATGGGAACAGCGAGCCGAAAGGGCCGCTTGTAGCTGTTTGAGAACAGGCGGTTTCACGGGACTGTGTTGCGGGGGCTTTCGGAGATAGCGAACGGCTCACCGCGGCGCGAAGTTTCGTACAACAGGGAAGCCGGCGCGGGAACGTCCGGTATCGAAAAGGGCCGTCGCGAGAGGTTAAGATGGGCCGAGTGTTAGTGGTTGGAACGCGGGTCCAGTGGACGCGTGTTGGACATTTTCGTGGCGCTTACCGCGTGTTCTGTTTGGGAGCAGCAGAGCGGCTTTCCGGGACGTTACGCGCGCGCAGTGCAGGCTCGGTGCGCGTGTGACGTCATCGGCGGGAATCTCGCGGCACGAATGCGACAAACAGCGCACGTCCGCGTGGGGAATTCCCGCGAGCGAGCGCTATTCGGATTGGCGGAGTGACGTCATTGCGCAACGGATCGGCCGTTGAAGGGGACGTCGTAACGCCCGTAAGGAGAACGGGCGTACCGTAAACCACTGCATGGAGGTGCAGAGAGAGGAATAGCCTCGCTTCCAGTACAAGGATTCCTGGGCAGGGGGTGGGAGACCCCCTGCTTAGGCAACAAGAAGACCATAGTTAGGGGATGGGTTAGTTTAGTTAGACCGGCTTCATGGGGCAGGGAAAGCCTCATGGGCCCGTGGAATGATTAGTTACGAGGGATTTTTTAGGATGAAGATTTAGAAAATGGAATTTTTGATTATTTGGAAGACAAAGGACAGACATTGAATGTGTAGTGGGACGTAGCTTTAGCCTTTAAGGGGTTAGTGTCAACAGGATTGTGCTACTAGTTAGGATTGCGAGGGAGCACGAGTATAGCTAGGGATTTAGTAAGAAGAATGGCAGTGTTCAGCGATGTGAGTTGAGAATTAAAGGAAACATGTTTGAGTGAGTGAGGGCCAGCGGCCTGAGTGAATGGAGTGAATGTGGTGTGCATGGTGCGATGAGTGATTGGGGGAGAGTGATTCCACCCAAGGGACACCCCGGGGTCAGAGTAATGGTAGATAGTGGGTTAGCCAAATTGACAAAAATGGAGGTCGTTTTGCTGGGTTGGTGAGAATGTAGGCTGAAACCCGTTTGGAGGGGTGCAGGAGTCTGTTGACGGGCTGGGAGCATGGCTGCGAACGGTGAGTATCGCTTAGTGGGCACCCCGGGCACGCGGACTAGTCGGCCGGCGGTAAGGCCAAGGGCCAAGAGGGGCCGGGATAGCGTAGTGGGCACGGTGGGCTCGCATGATGGCGGGGCCGTAGCGCCATCGCCACGTGGGCAGTGTCGTGGGCGGGCACCCGGGAAAGGGGCCCGTGGCGCAGCCTGCACTGAGCGCCGAGGGGGGGGTAGCCAAGGAGGGCACTCCAGATATTAGGAGCTGGTAGGCTCGGAGACAGTCGCAGGGCCGGGGTGCATGGTTGGAGAATCGCACAGAGGGTAGTTCCTGCAAGTGAGCCACGCGGACCAGCATGAGACCGTGCGAGGGCACGAGGGAAAATTGGAGGGCAAGGCAAATTTGTGAGGACACCACACAGGCGATCGGGAATCTTGGGCTTGTAGAAACCGAATTGTTTAAGTGAGGGCGCTTTTGGAAAGCCCGGGGTATTAAAGGTGTATATAAAGGTGGTAGATAGGGAATGTGTACCCTCCGCACCATCCATGCCTTCGCTCTCGATAGGGCCGCTGGACCACTTTTGGGTAGATCGGCTGAGATGAGGAGGGCCATTCTGGGCTTGATTGGGCCTCGGGACAGGACGCTAGCTCTCCCTTATTCCCTCCAGGGAGGGAACGTGGGGTGGAGTAGGCCTAGGTGACATGAGTAGGCTAAGCCGGACGAGAGACAATAAAGGGGGTTAGGGAGACGAATAAAGAACGGGAAAAAAAAATAAAATGGGGCTAATTGGTTTGCAAACGAAGGGAGTTGGGTATGACAGAGACAGGCAAAGGCGATAGGTTGGGAGGGAAACGACAGTAAGGGTAGGTCCGAGCCCGCCTTCAGACGGCTGTACACACGCACTCCGTAACCAAACCTCCAGACAGCGAGACAAGAGGTCCGGCCAGCTCGTAGCCGCCTGTTTGTGCTACAGCCGCTGTGTTTGTGCTACAAGCCGCCTGTTTCCGGCTTGTCACATGCCTTGTCTGCCTGCCTCTGCCTTGCCCAATGCCTGCAGCCCTTGTTTGCATTTGCCCTGTGTCTCATCCATTATTACCAATGTGCCGCCAAGGATCATCGCGCAAGTTGCTGGGACTTCCGCCCGGCAGGCAGCCGCCGAATTGTGTTTGCTTGTGGTCAGTGCCATTTGCCAGTGTTCTGCAGGGACTGCCCTGCAGCAAGCCGCACCGGGGATGCATGTGGCAGCCTTGCACCGTTTGGTGTTTGCTTTGCATCATCCGAGTTCTTCAAGGGGGAAGCCTGGGACTGCATTGGGCAGCCGGATACCCCCTGTGCTTGTGTTCACCTGCTCATGCGCTCATTTCAAGGGGGAGGCTGGACTGGCATTGGCAGCCCCGCATTCTTATGTTTCCTCGCATTTGCTTCATGAGCCAGAGATGCATTAGGCAGCCTGGCTCCCTGCTTCAAGAATGCTGTGGGCATGGGCATTGTGCATCCGGGTTTGGGTGGTTCCTCCAGCAGCTGAAGACATGAAAAAGGTTCTGTGACAGCAACGGGGCCTTTTGAACAGCCCGAAAGACATCCGACTTCAGGCTGCCGGAGCGCTGACCCTCATATACTGATAACTTGCCATGCCTTTTTCCCACAGTGTCCACAGTCTGCACCTGGTGTTTAGTGTAAAATTTATAGTAGTTAAAATTGTAGAATGATTTTTGCTCCCCATGCATGCTTGTCACGTACGCGCGCGGCAATTGTAGTTAAGGTCGTCTGTAGAGTGGAGTTTGTTACTTAGTTACACAGCCCCCGAGGTTTTATTTTTGAACGGATACACCAAATGTCGCACTCAAGGATCCGAAGGTAATCCTAACTAGGGGAGACTTGCACATACGAACGCACACGAAAATTTTAGACGACTCGGGACGAGTCTTGTAAAAGGGGAGGGGTAGTGTTTACGGTTGTGGAAATGTCAACGATCACCATTCACGTTCCCTGAAGATCTCAGTTATGTCAATAAGTGTGTGTCCAGGTTAGATTTCCTCGCGCACCGATGTGTGACGGGAATTATTCGTGTGCGGGCTGTGAACCTTTGAGGTGTGGTATTCTTTTCTAATTCTTATTTTAACCAATCCATCTCCTCACCACTTCTCCACAACGCCAACATCTCCTCAACACTTCTCACACACCACAACATCTCCTCACTCTCTTTCCAGAACCGCCCAACATCTCCCTCACCACAATCTCCAAAACAGACGAACTACTCCTCACTCAGCATGCTCCAAACACTGCCATCTTTTCAACCAAGCAGAAATCGCCGACAAACAACATTCGCACAAACAAACAGATGAGGCATCCTCGACAGCGGCAAAGTGATTTCAAACAGACGGCGGCGTTGTGAAAGTGAGTCTCAACCACGCGCCGTGTGTGACGGCAGAATCGGATCAGCAAACGCGAACGGGGCGCGAGCCAGCCAGGGGTGAAGGTTCAAAGGTGAAAGAAGGGAGGGCGCTGATTTTGGGCGATGACCCAGAGCGACCCCTCCCTTGGGGCTATAGAAAGGCGCGTTTCAACGCCGGAGGTCGTTGTTGTGGTCGGTGGAGGCAGTCGAGTTGGAGTCGGAGAGTCGCCACGTCGAGAGGAGTCGCCAGCACAGCTACGTACAAGGTCCGAGCGATCGGCCCCAGAACTCGGTTGAGCGACAGCGTGGATGAGCGGCCTTAAGAGCATCAAACTCTAAAAGCAAGGCCCGTTCGCATCCCTCTGAAAGCGTCGTCGCCAGGCCCGATCGACCAGGCTGGCGCTGCTATGCCCTGGACCAACCAAGCCGCGTACAAAAGCTCGCCGATGACGACAAGACAGATACGGAGGGTCGGCCGACTAAGAGACCATGAGTCACCACGAAGGTGGGGGTAACCTCCGACTCTCTCGGAGCTCCTTACGGTCATCCAGTTCCGAGGAGCATTAAAGCTTACGAGCCCTGTTTTCTTTTTCTTTTCTTTCTGGGGTTTTTGCATGAAAGTCTGTGGCGCCTTGTCTATCGCAGTAGAACTTGATTAAGTGCATGTACGTAATAGAATAGAATATGCGGGCTGTAGGTTTTTTACTCTCGTTGTCTTGTCCCACCGCCATTTCTATTGCACTTGCTTACGTGTGCAAAATAAATGTTCCCCATTTTTGAATGTCACCTGCTCGTTTGCGTCCTTCCTCCATTGACTGCCATAATTGCGTTCGGAATAATTAGCTGGCTGATTAATAGCCGATAAACGTACACTCGTCCCGACGGGCTTGGCGATATAAAGCGCCGGCAATCGCAAACGAAGGAGCTGCTTAAAGTGGTCTTTTCGTGCAGGCTCCGTTGAGGTTAAACCCCGGCATTTCTGTCGCGCGAATAATTAGGTACATCGACAATTCGCGATCGACCTGTAGCACGTGAACAGAAGAGTTGCTGTTCATGGTGTGGTTAACAACACCTGTAGCTGGGTTCCGCGTTGATCCGAAAGCTGCGACTGGATTGCTCGTTCGGTGGGCGCGCGGCCGCAAGTTCAACTAAGGTGGTCGCCCGCACCCGGCGGCGAAAATCCACAAATATGTAGATAGGACAAGCTCTATAGATACAGTATGTGTGATTGGACAGGCTCTATAGATACAGTATGTGTAGATGGGACAAGGCTCTATAGAAATACAGATTGTTAGATGGGCAAGGATACTATAGATACAGTATATGTTAGATGGGACAAGATCTATAGATACAGTATTGTAGATGGGACAAGGCTCTATAGATACAGAGATGTAGATGGACAAAGCTCCATAGATCAGGAGATGTGATGGGACAAGATCTACAGATACAGGAGATGTAGATGGGACAAGGCTCTATAAGATAGACAGTTATGTAGAATGGGACAAGATCTATAGATACAGTATATGTAGATGGGACAAGGCTCCTATACAGGTCATTGATCATGGGTTGCGGAGAGTAGAATGGGACAAGGCTCTATAGATACAGAGATGTAGATGGGAAAGGAATCTATACATACGCATGTGGATGGACAAGGCTCTATAGATACAGTATATGTAGATGGGACAAGGCTCTATAGATACAGGAGATGTAGATGGGAAATGGCTCTATAGATACAGGGATGTGATGGGACATGGCTCTATAGATACAGGAGATGTAGATGGGACAAGGCTCTATAGATACAGAATGTAGATGGGACAAGATGTATAGGATACAGCAGATGTGGATGGACAAGGCTCTATAGATACAGGAGATGTAGATGGGACAGGGCTAGTCTAGATACAGGAGATGTAGATGGGACAAGGATCTATAGATACAGGAATGTAGATGGGACATGGCTCTATAGATACGGAGATGTAATGGGACAAGGCTCTATAGATACAGGAGATGTAGATGGGACAAGGCTCTATAGATACAGGAGATGTAGATGGGACAAGGTTCTATAGATACAGGAGATGTAGATGGGACAAGGCTCTGTAGATACAGGAGATGTTGATGGGACAAGGCTCTCTCGATACAGGAGATGTAGATGGGACAAGGATCTATAGATACAGTATATGTAGATGGGACAAGGCTCTATAGATATAGTAGATGTAGATGGGACAAGGCTCTATAGATATAGTAGATGTAGATGGGACAAGGCTTCAAATGTTTCACGGAGAAAACAAGAATGAAGACAAATCCAGAAACAAAACATCAGTTGACAAACCCTCAAACATTGTCTGCATTGGTGATGTAACCTTGAGCGAACACATCTTGGTCCACAACAATGGCGCCTATTGTTAAGTTGGCCAAACTCTTCTAATATTCGGCTCTGAGGAACAAGGTGAAGGTTCCCCGAGGACCCCGAGTACTCTTACACCGGCCCTGCGGGTTCACACTTTGTGTCCACTTCACACTGTACAAAACACACTCCAACTACGGCGGCCATTTTGTTAACCGAACGAAAATCTCTCTTAATTGTTTGTTCAGCTTTCCGAGCGGTTTGGTGAGCCGTTTGCAAAGCGTTTCAATGTGGAATCGTGGCTCGAAAAAGGGATAACAAGCGGCTTGGTAACGGAACACAGCCTGGGTCCCAGTGATACCCAAGATGGCGGCGAGTTCTGTGGTTTTGTACACATGGTCGAGGCTCATGGAAGAGCGAGAGTTCCCTCATGCGCGGACCCGAGAGTGGTTCAAGTGGACACATTGTGCTGTGTCTGTCTGTGTGTTCTGTCTTGTGTCTGTCTGTGTGGTCTGTCTGTGTGTTGTGTGTGTCTGTGTGTGTGTGTGTGTGTGTCTCTCTCTGTGTGTGTGTCTGTCTCTGTGTGTGTGTCTCTGTGTGTGTGTTTGCTGTTCTGGTGTGTGTCTGTTGTGTGTGTGTGTGTGTCTGTGTGGTGTTGTCTGGTGTTGTGTCTGTGTGTGTGTGTGTCTCTGTGTGTGTGTCTGTGTGTGTGTGTCTGTCTCTGTGTGTCTGTCTCTGTGTGTCTGTGTGTGTGTGTCTGCTCTGTGTCTGTCTCTGTGTGTCTGTCTCTGTGCTGTCTCTGTGTGTCTGTCTCTGTGTGTCTGTCTCTGTGTGTCTGTTCTCGTGTGTCTGTCTCTGTGTGTCTGCTCTGTGTGTGTCTCGTGTGTCTGTCTTGTGTGGTCGTGTTGTGTGGTCTGTGTCTGTGTTTGTGTTTGTCTGTGTGTGTGTGCTGTTGTGTGTGTGTGTTGTGTGTGTTGTGTGTGTCTGTTGTGTGTGGTCTGTGTGTGTGTGTCTTGCTGTTGTGTGTGTTTTCGTGGTGTGTGTCTGTGTCTGTCTGTGTGTGTGTTGTGTCCTGTGTGTGTTGTGTGTGTGTGTGTGTGTGTGTGTGTGTGTGTGTGGTCTGTGTGTGTGTGTCTGTGTGTGTGTGTCTGTGTCTGTGTGTGTGTTGTCTGTTGTGTGTGTCTGTGTCTGTGTGTGTGTTTGTGTCTGTGTGTGTGGTGTGTTGTGTGTCTGTGTGTGTGTTTGTGTGTGTGTGTGTGTGTGGTCATTCATGATCCTTCGATCATTTTATTTCACCGATTTACACCAAGGAGCGAATGATGCAAATAAATCCGTTGCCAGCGGAATGAACAAACGGGTGAATGAGATACAAAGATTGAAAACTTTGATATATTCGTTAAATTGAAGGATATTAACACAAATTTACATTTAAATGTTTGTTTATAATTTGAAATCTTAATCTCATATTTATATAAATTATTTTAAATGTAAATTATATTTTTTTATGTCAATTTTTATCATTAATCCGTTCCGTGTTCATTCCCATTGTTCCCATTGTTCGCAAATTCGACCCCACAGCGTTGATCCTTCATCCGTTGGTGCCAGTCATGGAGGACAGACGAGTTTACGTCGCGCGTCCTTTTCTTCAGTATTTTCTCCTTTTCGGCGCCATTCACCGCCATGACATCTTGTTTGAAGGGGAGTAGTAAACGGCGTGTTTGTTGATGTCATTCCGCCATCTTTGATTCTCGGTCCGGTGTTGTAGATAATTTAATGTTGTGTTCACGTCATGTCGGCTCGATGGGTTAAACGGCCTCGTCCCACGTCCACCGTCCGTGTGTTCAATACTCGGAGGGAACGTTTGGTCCGTCGTTTCTTCACCGCACCACCATCGGCCACTTCGGGCCTGTGATGTGGTGAATGGGCATCAAACTGTAAACTAGGAAATGGCGTCACCTCCCCCCCCCTTTCGTGGATCACTTTGTTTGATCGTTTTAATGTTCCTGAGTTTCCCGTTGGTCCACTGGACCAGATTTCATTGCTCTTCACAGCCTCGTAACGTACCGGCCTCCTTACGTACCGGCCTCCTTACGTCCGGCCTCCTTACGTACCGGCCTCCTTACGTACCGGCCTCCTTACGACCGCCTCCTTACGTACCGGCCCCTTACGTACCGGCCTCCTACGTACCGGCCTTCCTTACGTACCGGCCTCCTTACGTACCGGCCTCTTACTTACCGGCCTCCTTACGTACCGCCTCCTTACGTACCGGCCTCCTTACTTACCGGCCTCCTTACGTACCGGCCTTCCTACGTACCGGCCTTCCTACGTACCGGCCTTCCTATCGTACCGGCCTTCCTTCGTACCGCCTTCCTACGTACCGGCCAAATCCGACTGCTATTATTATTATCATTATTATTGTTTATATTATTTGTATAAACATATGGTCTGTCACAATGTTATTATTGTTTATGTTATTTAATTAACCTCCGCCATCGAAGATTGGAGGTTACTGTTTTCAACCCTTTCTGTTTGTTTGTTTGTTTGTGAACAGTATTACGGAAAAACTCCAACGGATTTCAACGAAACTTGGTGGGGGATTAGGTATGGTCCAAGGATCATGCCATTAGATTTTGGACTTGGTCCAAAATCCATATGGCCGCTATGGCGGCCATTTGAAAAATATTTCAATTTTTTTTTTTTTGCATTTCTACATGTTATAAGTGATTTCCAACAAAAAACATGCCAAAACTAGAGGGGAGCATTCGTAGAGTGCCAAACCTCCGCCGCCAATACTGCTAGGTCACTCAAGTGAACCTGATATCCTATTCATTCAATTTGACGTCAACAGTGCTCACAGAGTTATAGTTTGCAACTTTCCCTTTTACTTTTAACTTTTACATACTCAATTCATTCGTCATAACTAGATTCCTTGAGACAAATTGATTTTACGTGGGTATATCCACCTGAAGTTCCAAAATCAGCCGCAATTATAATTTTGGCATGTTTTTTTGTTGGAAATCACTTGTAACATGTAGAAATGCAAAAAAAAAAATCGAAATTTTGTTGAAAAAAAAGTTACAAAAATTTTTTTTCTCTAACAAATTTTTTTTGGGGGGGGGGTTGGAAATCACTTAAAACATGTAGAAATGCAAAAAAAAAAAATTGAAATATTTTTTCAAAATGGCCGCCATAGCGCCATATTGGATTTTGGACCAAGTCCAAAATCTAATGGCATGATCCTTGGACCATACCTAATCCCCCCACCAAGTTTCGTCGAAATCCGTCAAGGAGTTTTTCCGTAATACTGTTCACAAACAAACAAACAAACAAACAAAGGGGTGAAAACAGTAACCTCCGATCTTCGATGGCGGAGGTTAATTATAATTGCGGCTGATTTTGGAACTTCAGGTGGATATACCCACGTAAAATCAATTTCTGTCTCAAGGAATCTAGTTATGACGAATGAATTGAGTATGTAAAAGGGAAATTGCAAACTATAACTCTGTGAGCACTTGTGACGTCAAATTGAATGAATAGGATATCAGGTTCACTTGAGTGACCTAGCAGTATTGGCGGCGGAAGATTTGCACTCTACCGAGTGCTCCCCCTCTAGTTTATAATTGTAATGCCGTGGAAGGACCAATTGAGCAGCTCTTTCCACCTTTACTCATCCATTGCTACCCAGAACACCAGGAGTCGAATACGAAACGAACATCAAGAAAATACTCCTCTGAGTGCACCTCTCCCTCACCACTCATCACCGCCCTGAGTGCACCTCACCACTCATCACTGCCCTGAGTGCACCTCACCCTCACCACTCATCACCGTTTCAGTGGAATATCTTTGATTAATTCTCATTTCTTGTTTTATTGTTTCCATCACACAGGAACCCATCCCTCAGAAGCTTCGAGGTGTTTTCAGCTCTTTGTGGAATGAAACCTCCTTTCAGAAGGTAAGATCACACAAAACACTCCAGAAACGCACACCTTAATCCCAGAGGATATAAATGTGCACCAGGACAGACAATCACACCCACCCAAACATGTACACACTTTATAACAGGGCAGGACAACAACGTACGCAACCACACACCACTCACAAAACCACACACACACAACCATGACACCACCGTCCCCCCT
>CM068958.1:9079507-9091735 GCA_035128595.1 Eptatretus atami | reverse complement strand
TCCCTAACTGTTGAGGGATGAACTGATCATTTGGGGGTGATTTGGGTGAAACAACTTTGATTAATTCTCAATTCTCATTTGTCTCGTGTCCGTCGTACAGAAACCTCAAGGGGTTGTTCACTCTTTGTGGATCGGAATTTCTCAAGGTTTTCCAACCTTTCTGAAGGTATGATTGCACACCCACCTCGACAAATACACACACATTAATCCCACAGGATGTAAAACTACTTCAGGCCTTGGTTTGAAGCGTTTCCTCAGATTGGGTTCTTGGGGATGGAGAAGCTCTGGGTTTGGATTGAAGGGATGAATCCCTGCAGTTCGGAGTGTGGTTGAACCGGTATTACTGAGGAGGTGCTGGAAGAACTCGTGCATCCTCGATGAACTGGGGAGGGTCAGAGAACTGAGAGAGCATTGGGAGCTCGACCGGAAGGGAGATGGTAAAACGGCGAGACCACCGACCTGCCTGTAAAATGAGGGAAACGGTCATTGGTGCCTTTGCCCTTATCACAGGAGATTCAATTAAGTTATTCATGTTTATCAAACCTGTACAAGAACGAGCTCATTTCACGAACATTTCCGGTTTCCCCGAATCATTATTTTGGTTTTGACCAGATATTCTCGATAACCACTGTGCAGACGTTCGTGAAGATATTGGGACAAACATGTTTCAGGTGGGTGGAGGTGGGTGTGGGTGATGGAGTAATTGATTATAACGTTATTTTCTCATCGTTGTAACAGCAGTTACATCATCGTTACCCCAATTAGCTCTGTTGGGATGTAAAGAGAGAAGTGATCCTATCATTCCCCTCCTCTATATTTTCGTTAGGGTTAGGGTCACATGTCCTTTGATTTTCTCTAATCATGCCCGTATTTGATTAATTACATGAGAAAGAACACGTGCTGTGGTCGCAAGAGATCACGTGCTGTGGTCGCAAGAGCAGTCAGCTCTCATCACCAGACAGGGTGTCCTCACCTGCCAAAGCCTTTACCAGCCGCATTGCAATCACTTCTTCACTTCTTAGCTCAGTGGGCATGAAATAGCCATCAGTGCCTCGGGACTGAGGGATGGCCTACATCACACTTCCCACCTCCTTTTACCCCTTTGAACATCTCGGTGTGTGTGTGTGTGCACGCGCGCGCGCGCGTGTCGGATCATCGATCACCCTTTCAGTTAAGGCATGAAGACGTCGATGTACTTTTGAGAAAACTGTTTATTGTCTATCATACGTGCGCACGGAGAGCAGCAAAACACCAGGAACACCAATTATGCAATTGAGGAAGCCCGGAGAGTGCTCTGCCAGAAAAGTTTGAGCCACTCCCTTATATACTCGGTTTTATCTTTAACAAATGCCATTACACATTGTCCTTTCCTTCAACCCATGACTAGCTGCTCGCAGCTGGCTTATATCCTTCAACAACTGTGAATCAAGTAAGATAAAAGGGAAGTAAAGTTACTCCCTCATGCTGCTAACAGCATTCTTGTGGATGACTGACCACATCCTTATCTCGACACACAGTGCTCTAAATTCCTTTTGTGAACAGCAAGCAGGAGTATACTGTTGCGAATTCGCGCCCGCCAGCGTGCGGACGGCCACGTGACTCGAATCGCGGCACGGTCGCCCTCGGACGGACAATTCTGTCGTGACCCTCTCGGACTAACGCGGGAGCTAGTCACGGGTGGGCCTTTCGGCCTCACCACGATCGTGCCAATCGGCCACCCGCGTGGGATAGGGTTGTTCGCAAACTCGACCTACCTAAGTACCCACGCGGATGGTAAACCGGGCGATCGCACCTCGCCAGGTCGACTCCGGACACGGCCGCTTAAGCGGTCCGTTCCGTACTATCGGATACCGAGCGGTGTTATCGTCGGCCTCGACGGTTCCGAAATTATCGGCGTATTAAGCCCACGTATTAACCCGTTACGTGAAGTAAGATGGAGATTCAACAAAGGAAAGGACGCAGCGAAACGGGGACCAATTCAACACAAGCACTTTATTTACACGACACACGGAGAGCACACATATAGTCAGTCAGAATGCACATATATCAAATGCAAGATGAAACGACAACAATGCAGAGCTGACGACGACGCGAACACACGGAACACTTATTACAGTTTTACTTCACAGACGGCGCCACACACACACGTTTACACCAAACCCCAAAAGAAAATGAAGTGCGACTTCCCTGTTGGGCCGTCGAGCCCTCTCCGACGTCCGTCGACGTGGTCCCGCCTGGCCGCGACTCCGTGCCCTGGCGTGGTAGGCGAGTCCTCTCCTGCGTGCCTCGCGCCTGCTCTGTTTGACCACTCGACGCCACGGACGAGTGTTCGGCGCTATCCCAGCGCGGATAGAGGGGGGGGGGGAAACGTGGATGCCCGAAGTCGGGAGAGGGAATGGCGGACGCTCCTTCCCGCCAGCGGGGTCTTGCGACTGGCCACCAAAACCAGGCCAGCGGCCTCCAGGACGAGCGAGCCGGAAGACGGGCAGCGAGCTAGAGCAACCACGAAGTGGAGCATCCACCAAAAAGGCATCGACAAAAACGAGAGCATCGACCAAAAACAGAGCATCGACCAAACCAGAGCATCGACCAAAACAAGAGCATCGACCAACTGCTTCCCCCCGTCTCCGACTCTTATACCCCGGAGCTCCGCCCTCCACTCCGCCCCCGTTTTTGGCTCCACCCTCCTGCAGAGGGTTCTCGAAGAGGGGCGTTCCCTCACCCCGACCGCCTCACGCTGGTCATCCCCAATCGGCGGCGGGCTGCCCTTCCCCCTTCCTTCACACCAAGCGCGGGAAAAATGGCGGGAAAAACAGGCGGGAAACAGCGCGTCCTCGCAGCTCTTCCTTGCGCCCTTGTTTGCCGTTCGGTTGAAATCAAAGATAGGGAAAGAAAAACGACTAACTCAAAGTGTCGCAGCCCGAATGGATCACATTAATTCCCTCTAATAACGGGTTTGGGGCTAACTATACATGTACTTAAAGATACCTCACTACGGGACCTGAATGGTGGTTTTGCGAATTTCCACAGCCGTAACACTACCCCCTCCCCTTTTTACAGACTCTTCCCGAGTCAAATTCTCGTGTGCCATCATGTGTAGTTCTCCCCGAGTACGTTTTACCTTCGGATCCCTGAGTGCGACATTCATGGTATTCGTGTCCCCAAAATAAATAACCTGAGGGCTGAGTAACTAACTAAACAAACCCACTCACTCGGACGACTTAAATAAAATTGCCGGCGCTAACACATACATGCCGGGGCGCACTCATATGTACAGTACATCTTACTTACAAATTCTACACTAAACCATGGCCCAGGATCAATGGACTCTGCAGGAAAAGAAGAAGAGTCAACAGAGAACCGGCGCACAGGCCGCCACTGCAGGCCCGTGTTGTAGCTGCAAAGCAGTTCTTGCAGCTTGCAAACTGTTGCCTTGATCCTGGCGCACATGGCAATGAACAAGGGGGGGGGGCAAAGCAAACAGAACCGGGGGGCAAACTGATGATGTGGGCAGTGGGCATGCATGCAAAGTAAAGGCAAACGCAGCCTGCAGAACAAGGCCGTTGCAGGCAAACACAGCCGGGGATGAACTGGCGCACACGGCCTTGAAGCAACACAGCTGCTGACGATCCGGCCGGTACGGCCCTGCAGTAACACAGCTGCTGACGAAGTTGGCCGACCTTTGCTTGCGGTGCAGGTTGGTGGAGGTGCGGTGGTGCTGGCCACTCGGAAGCGGGCTCGGGCTACCCTACGGTCTCCCTCCCAACCTATTGCCTTTGCCTGTCACTGTCCATACCCACTCCCTTAATTTGTCAAAACCCAATTTAGCCCCAACTTATTTTTTTGTTGTTTTTATTTCATCCTTACTTCCCCACATAATTTCGTCCCCTAACCCCCTTTACTGTCCTTGTTCGGCTAACCTATCGCGTCCTAGCCTACTCCAACCCCTACGTTCCCTTCCCGGAGGGGAATAAGGGAAGCTAGCGTCCTGTGTCGAGGCCAACTCAAGCCTCAGGATCGCCTCCCCAGACTTCAGCGATCTAACCCAAAGTGGGTCCAGCGGCCCACAACAGAGCAGAAGGGATGGATGGTGCGGGGTACACTTCCTAATCTACCCTATCCATTAACCTTTAACTACCCCGGGGCTTTCAACAAGCGCCTCTCGCTTAATCTATTGGTTCTATCAACCCAGATTCCCGTTGCCTGTGTTGGGTGTCCTCACAATTTCGGGCCTCGCCCCCCAATTTTCCTTCGTGCCCTTGCACGGTCTCATGGCTGGGACGCGTGGCTCCCTTGGCAGGCACGACCCTCTGCCGATTCTCGACGATGGCACCCCGGGACTACACTGCCTCCGAACCTACCAGCTCCCTAAACACCGGGGATGCCCTCCATGGCGACTCCCCTAAACGCTCACGTGGCAGGCTGCTTCCGGGCCCCTTTCCGAGGGTCACCTGTGCCACAACACTGCCCACGCGGCTAATGGCGCCCCGGGCCCCCGCACCATGCGGGCGCACCCGTGCCCACTACGCTATCCCGGCCCCCATGGGCCCTTGCCTACCACGGCCGACTAGCCCGGTGCCCGGGTACCCACTCAGCGTACTCACCTTTCGCAGCCACGCTCCCAGCCCGTCAACAGGGCTCCTGCACCCCTCCAAAACAGGTTCGAGCCTACACTCCCACCAACAGCAAAACGACTTCCATTTTGTCAATTTAACTAACCCACTAACTCACTCTACACTGACCCCGGGTCCCCTGGGCGGGAGTCACTCCTCCCCCCTATCAATCATCGCACCATGCATTCCACATTCACTCCACTCACACAGACCGCTGGCCTCACTCACTCATCATGTACTCACCTCACAACTTACCAACTCTTCAACACACACACCGCTGAACTCTGCCATCCTTCTAACTACCTCCCAAACTAACTCGTGCTCCCACGTCGTCCCTAACAATACAGCACTTCCTTTTAACACTACGTAGCTAAGCTACGTCCCCACTACACATCCAAAAGTCTGTCTCTGTCCTCAAATCCTCAAAAATCCATTTCCCAACCTAAATCTGCACTAACATCCCTCTAACTAATCCATTCCACGGGCCCCATGAGGACTTACCCCTGCCCCATGAAGCCGGTATAACTAACACTAACCCTTCCCCCTAACTAGTGCCCTCCTGTGCCCTGGCCAAGGGGTCTTCCACCCCTTGCCAGGGAATCCTGTTCACCCGAAAGCGAGACTTGCTTTTGTTAAATTTTTTTTATTTTTATTTTCAAATTTTGCGCAGCACCAGCGCGGCAACTCGCAGCTCGCGCACTTTGCACCTTCAGTCATGACGTTATGCAGCTGCACGCGTACCTCGCCCTCTTGGACGGTACCATCCGGCAGGGATACCCCTCCTGCCGGATTTCCAACCCCACGTGCAGCCATGACGTCACCCTGCGCACCACAAAAGCAAACCTCGCCAACTCGAGGGGCTCCCCACGCGAACACATGTGCTCTGCCCGTTGGAGCCCAACACACGCTCGCGTGGAGAACCCGTCCGGTCCAAATCCGTAATCCTGCCTAAACTTTGTCCGTCCGCGGGATTGGCAAATCCACCGCTGGCGTTTCCGGACCGGCTTCACTCCCGCAAGCGAGCACGTGGTGGCCTCGTGCGTTGCACAGCACGGACCTCGCGCTCGCTGCTGGTGAACCCGGCGCGTCCCCATTCCAACTACGCTGCTACTCGGCTTTTGTCCTTTTGTCGCCGTCTCCGTCGCCATTCGACCCACCACACCTGCGTGTCACGACACTCGCACTCCATCACATTCACATTCACACCGGGAGACGGGCTGCATGCTCACGCATGCCCACCGTCATCTCCCTCTCATACCACTCTCTTACACACAGCGACCTTACACACACGTCTCTTGCACTCGGCCGCTCACTCACGCACCGTGCCTTACTCACACACTGTGCCTCACTCACACACGCGGGGGCACTCCCGCGCGTGGCTCACTCATACACGGGCTTCCACTCACACCGGAGTGCTGGAAGCACGCACTTCGGCACACTTGCCACCACACCACTCACACACGGGGCGCACTCACACACGCCGGGACCAACACACTGGGATTTGTGCTACCCCAAGGGTTCCGTGGCCTCTATACCCCCCAAGCTCCTCGTGCACCCGTTCGCCTCACTCATCCCCCTAACTCCGCGCAGCACGACCGAACCCACCCTGGTCGTGACTCGCCTCAAGGAGCATAGCGTCTCCCTCCGTTCCCGAAGGAGCCATCCAGCTGCTCGCACCGGGTCACGACACATTCTGCCAGCTCGCCCCCATTATCCTCCACTAACTCCGTGTGTGTGCTCGTCACTAACCCCGTCTTTATCATGCAGTCTCTCCTCTATTTCTATCTCCCGCGTCTCTGCAATACTTTCATTTCCTTCTTTGTCTTTGTTACTTCCCTCGTCTCCACTATTTTTATTTTCTTTATTAGGGTTTGCCCTAATTGTTTCTTTCATCCGTTGATAACCCTCATTTATTTGTGTTAACATCTCCATTAGTTGCCTCATCTTCCTGATTCTCGCGCAGCACGTCTCCCGTATTATTTTGTCCTCCCCCGCTTCCATCGCGGGGCGGACGCGTTGCACTCCCTCCCAGCTCGTTCGCTCCAAACACGTGGCGCCGCCATTTTGCACACCGTTGTCCGCACTTCGTTGCACGGAAAATGCCATTATGCCCGCCTGCAGCCTCGCATATCGCTCTTGATGCCTCTTGTGCACATCCATATCGTCCATCAATTCTTTCCAAAGCCCGCCAATGTCCGCCTGCCTCGCCTGCCATGCCCACGGTTTGAAACGGCTGTTGGGAGCGCTCGCCTCGTGTCGCGCCATTCGCAGCGCCATAAATAGCCGCTCGCTCCGTGCTGCGCTGAGGTGATCGTGCCGCCATTATGTGACTCAGCCCGCCGATAAAGTCCGTGCTCAGGATATGGGTTGAGCTTCCCCAGGATTAACATTACAAGTACCATCCCGGGCCATGGATTCTACATTCTACAACATATACATTTCTAATACCCCCGGTACCCGCTCGCCTTGAGACGCCATCTTATTTCTCGTAACGGGTTAATTTAGCTCGCTCGTAATTTGGACGGAATCGGGGGTCGCTCTCTCCCTGGACCGATTCCCGTGAATTTAGCTTGAGAGACGAGAGTTCATTTCCCGCTCTCTGACACCAGTGTTGCGAATTCGCGCCCGCCAGCGTGCGGACGGCCACGTGACTCGAATCGCGGCACGTCGCCCACCGGACAGACAATTCTGTCGTGACCCTCTCGGACTAACGCCGGAGCTAGTCACGGGTGGCCTTTCGGCCTCACCACGATCGTGCCAATCGGCCACCCGCGTGGGATAGGGTTGTTCGCCAAACTCGACCTACCTAAGTACCCACGCGGATGGTAAACGCGGCGATCGCACCTCGCCGCAGGTCGACTCCGGACACGCGGCGCTTAAGCGGTCCGTTCCGTACTATCGGGATAACCGAGCGTGTTATCGTCGGCCTCGACGGTTCCGATTAATTATCGGGCGTATTAAGCCCACGCCGAACCCGTTACGTGAAGCAAGATGGATATTCAACAAAGGAAAGACGCAGCGAAACTGAACAATTCAACACAAGCACTTTATTTACACGACACACGGAGAGCACACATATATGTCAGTCAGAATGCACATATATCAAATGCAAGATGAAACGACAACAATGCAGAGCTACGACCGACTACGCGAACACACGGCAACACTTATACAGTTTTACTTCACAGACGGCGCCACCACACACACGTTTACACCAAACCCAAAAGAAAATAGAAGTGCGACTTCCCTGTTGGGCTGTCGAGCCCTCTCCGACGTCCGTCAACGTGGTCCCGCCTGGCCGCGACTCCGTGCCCTGGCGGGTAGGCGAGTCCTCTCCGCGTGCCTCGCGCCTGCTCGTGTTGACCACTCGACGCCACGGACCGAGTGTTCGGCGCTATCCCAGCGCGGATAGAGGGGGGAAAAGTGGATGCCCGAAGTCGGAAGAGGAATGGCGGACGCTCCTTCCCACCCGCGGGTCTTGCGACTGCCCCACCAAAGACCAGGCCAGCGGACTCCACGACGAGCGAGCGGAAGACGGGCAGCGAGCCAGAGCAACCACGAAGTGGAGCATCCACCAAACAAGCGCATCGACCAAAAACAAGAGCATCGACAAACCAGAGCATCGACCAAAAAACAGAGCATCGACCAAACTGCTTCCCCCGTATCCGACTCTTATACCCCGGAGCTCCGCCCTCCACTCCGCCCCCTTTTGCTCCACCCCCTTCGAGAGGGTTCTCGAAGAGGGGCGTTCCCTCACCCGACCGCCTCACGCTGGTCATCCACCAATCGGCGGCGGGCTGCCCTTCCCCTTCCTTCACACCAAGCGCGGGAAAAAATGGCGGGAAAACAGGTGGGAAAACAGCGCGTCCTCGCAGCTCCTTCTTGGCGCCTTGTTTGCCGTTCGTTGAAATCAAAGATGGGAAAGAAAAACGACTAATCAGTGTCGCAGCCCGAA
The DNA here is from genome assembly GCA_035128595.1 of Eptatretus atami. Lineage (NCBI taxonomy): Eukaryota > Metazoa > Chordata > Myxini > Myxiniformes > Myxinidae > Eptatretus > Eptatretus atami. The sequence goes on along the minus strand of CM068958.1, from coordinate 9,083,167 downwards.
TGGATCACATTAATTCCTCTAAACAAAGGTTTGGGGCTAACTATACATGTACTTAAAAGATACCTCACCTACAGGACCTGAATGGTGGTTTGTGAATTTCCACAGCCGTAACAATACTTTGACCAACTGTAGGAGAGTGAGTAAAAGTTGGGAACAAACAAAGCTAATAAGAAGAAGTACAAATCCCAACATTCCCTCCTATTGTTCTTTTAGAAACAAATTTATTAAATACAACGCATGCATCTTCTCAATTAAGGCCGGCAAGTGACCCAGCTCCGTGGCGCAGACAGACCGCTCCCCAGGAGGAGTTCCATCCTTCTGGGTAGCTCCAGATGGTCTCCATGGCGGTTGAAAGGCTCCCCCTGCACCCCTTTAACCTGGGGAGAGAGCTACCTGCCCCACTAAAGATGGAATCACATGCCAAACCCTCTGATTAACAAATCACTCAGTAAAATCTTCATCCAAAAACTGCTCAGGCTCAAGGTCTGAGTCTAAACCCATACTTAACTGGTGCACATCTATCTCCAGTTCCATTTTAACATTTATGCCAGAATCTGCAGCATCTAGGTCTGCATTCACATTTACATTTTCATCTTCCTTTCCAAACATTATATACAAATCGTCATTCTCAAGTTTAGCTGCTGCAATCAATTGAATAAATTCCTCATCTTTAATCACAGGTGTCCGGTGCATAGGAGTATATGTATTACAAGCAGGTGATACATTGTTACAAGCAGGTGATACATCGGGAGCATGGGTAGCGGGGGTGCGCGGAAATTGCTCCTTTTATTGGAAAGTCCCTTTCCCTGGCTCGAGCTAACAGTGTCATCTCAGGTTCGGGCTTGCTTTCGGGCTTCTTGGGTGTTGACTGGCACACCTGGCACACCGTTCATCCTGGCACACCCTCCTATTCTGTCGGGATGGCAAGTTTGCAGTGTGAGGAGTGTATCCAAGCAGGTTTACCTTCACACTTTACAGCGGTTGGGGTGGTCAGCAATACCTGAAATGGTCCTTTCCACCGAGGTTCCAAGGCTGTTTTCCTCGTGAAGTGCTTCACCAGCACGTAGTATCCCGGCTGGAAGGTATGGTACGACTCCTCCACTGGTTCCGGCAGCGCCTCCTTCACCCTTGTGTGTATCACTCGAGCAATCCTGGAAGGCTGTTTACAAAATGTCAGCAAATTTTCGTCCATCATTGCAATGTCCAGCTTATTCATATCGGTCGGAGCAGTTACAGGCAGCCGCATCGGTCTTCCCATTAATACCTCGTGAGGAGATAACCCTGATTTTCGGTTTATGGTCGACCGCATGCTCATTCATGCCAAAGGTAATGCATCCGGCCATTTTAACCCTGTTTCCGTTGTTATCTTTGCCAACTTATTCTTCAAAATTCCATTCTGCCTTTCTACAGCATCTGCTGATTGCGGGTGATAAACACAGTGAAACGCTTGCTTAATTCCCAACGCCTTACATGCTGCTTGCGTCACTTCCCCTGTAAAGTGTCCCCCTTGATCATGTGATAGCTTGTAAGGGATGCCAAATCGACAGAAAAAGCTTTTCATCAAGTGCTTTACCACAGTGACAGCATCTGCCTTCGCACATGGGTATGTCTCTACCCATTTGGTAAACATGTCTACCACTACCAAAACATTTTTAAAACCGCATGACGGAGGCATATTGATAAAGTCTATTTGCAGGTGTACAAAAGGACCCCACGGACGGGGATGAGCGCCTAACTCACGTGTTTTACCTGTTGTCTGTTGATTGTGCTGTTGACATACCTGGCAACTCCTGCAGATCTCTTTGGCCGCTTTCCCAATTCCTGGCGCATACCATGATTCTTGCACCTGTCTCACAGTCCCCCTCTTGCACACATGTCCATTCAAATGGGCCATGCGTGCAAGCACGGCAGGATCCCGACTGGCGCTATGACCTTCCCATTGTTTGTCCATAGTCCATCTCCTCCACTATCCTCCTTTTGCCTGCCATTTGTCATGGTCATTAAGTGATGCTGCGGCTTGGATCTAGCACGATAATCCGATAGGCTATATTGGTGTAGCTTAACCTGCTCATTTGCTATAAGCACCGGCATTACCAAGGGGACGGAGTGTTCCGCAGCCGCCTTAGCGGCTTTATCTGCTTCGTTGTTTCCTTTATCCATGTCTGTTATTAGTTTCTGGTGTGCACGGCACTTAATGACAGCTATCGTCTTTTGGTAGCATGATGCTTGCTTGAAGCTCAGATATTAGACTGCCGTTCTTAATGGGTGTGCCTGCAGAGGTTAAAAACTCGTATTTTCCAGATAGCACCTTTTTCATGTACCATGCCAAATGCTCAGTTGGAATCAGTGTATATATTGACTGTCTGACCAGCCGACAATTCGCAAGCCCTAATAAGGGCGCATAGTTCCGCTTGCTGTGCGGAGTAGTGTGACGGCAGGCTAGCTGCTTCCTTAATTGAGCCATTAGTGCAAACAGCATAACCCGCATGACCTGAACCATCCTGACCTCAGTAAGCTGACCCGTCAACAAACAAGGTTGAGTCAGGATCCTCCAACGGCTGGTCCTTTAGGTCCGGTCGCACCGTGGATACCACCTGGATCGCTTCGGTACAATCGTGAGGATCGCCGTCTTCCTCCGTTGGTAATAAGGAAGCTGGATTAAGAACATTACAACGTTCTATCTGGAGGTTCGGTCGGTGGAGCAGGGTCGTTTCATACTGCATCAATCGTGTATTGGTTAGGTGTTGTGTCTGTTTCTGTGTCAAGAGAGACGCTACACAGTGGGGAACTCTGAAGATAAGAGGATGACCCATTACGATTTCCGCCGTGCGTCTAACAGCATAACTCGCCGCGGCCACGGCTTGTAAGCAAAGTGGCAGGCCGCGTTCAACCGGGTCTAACCTTCAGCTGAAGTATGCTATTGGGCGTTGGCGATCGCCGTGCTGTTGTGTCAGCACAGTTTGTGCAAACCCTTTTATTTCATGAGAATAAAGGAAAAACGGCTTTTTGTAATCCGGAAGGCCCAAAGCCGGGGACGTCGAGAGTGCTACTTTCAATTTATTAAAGCACCCCTCCATTCCTTCAGTCCACTCGATTACATTGGGCTGATTCTTACCTACCACAACATACAGTTCCTTCGTCAGAATTGCATAATCGACAATCCACTGCCTACAGTAGGTTGCCATGCCTCGGAATCGCATCATGTCCTTTTTTGTACGAGGGTGGGGCACTTCCGCAATTGAAGTTACCTCCACTGGTTCTGTTACCTCCACCTCCACAATCACCTCACCACATATTTTGCTCCTTCCCTCGAGGGTCCACTCTCATCCTGTCAATACCTTCGCGAGTTAGCAGGTCGGGGACCTGGTCTCCGCTTTCCCTTTGGACACTCTCGTCTCCAATGCCCTCTCTTTCCACAGTCAAAACAAGCATCTGGCGAGGGAGTACCCCCTTTGTCTCTGCCTTCCCGACCTCCGTTCTGCGATCTCTTCTGGGGTCTCCAATCCGATCGTTTGTGGGGTCTTGGGGGTTGCCTCCCCCTCTCCAGTGGCGATTGCCGCTGACCCTCATCCTCTTCCAAATCGGATTCCTCCTCCTCATCTGAAATTGCAAGTCTCCGAGGACATCAGAGAGGGTCCAGTGATTCTCTCACCTTATCCC
>CM068958.1:9063713-9076221 GCA_035128595.1 Eptatretus atami | reverse complement strand
TTTCTTGTTTTATTGTTTCCATCACACAGGAACCTGTCCCTCAGAAACCTCGAGGTGTTTTCAGCTCTTTCTGGAATGAATTTTCCACAATTATTCAAACCTTCTTTCAGAAGGTAAGATCACACAAACCACTCCAGAAACGCACCCTTTCATCCCAGAGGATATATTGTTGTGGGCCGGGGTTGGGCGGCGATAAACGACCACCAGGGGGAGCAGTAGAGCCGTCTCCAACCGAACATTGCGGTGGTTGGCCACTCGGAAGGCGGGCTCGGGCCTACCCTACGGTCTCCCCTCCCAACCTATTGCCTTTGCCTGATCACTGTCCATACCCACTCCCTTAATTGTCAAAACCCCAATTTAGCCCCAAACTTATTTTTTGTTTGTTTTTATTTCATCCTACTTACCCCACTATATTTCGTCCCCTAACCCCCTTACTGTCCTTGTTCGGCCAACCTATCGCGTCCTAGCCTACTCCCAACCCCTACGTTCCCTTCCCGGAGGGAATTAAGGGAGAAGCTAGCGTCCTGCCTGTCGAGGCCCAAACTCAAGCCTCAGGATCGCCTCCCCAGACTTCAGCGATCTAACCCAAATGGGCCACGGCCCACAACGAGACAAAGTATGGATGATCGGAGGGGTACCACTCCTAATCTACCCTATCCCATTAACCTTTAACTACCCCGGGCTTTCAACAAGCGCCTCTCGCTTAATCTATTGGTTCTAATCAACCCAGATTCCCGTTGCCTGTGTTTGGTGCTCCTCTACCAATTTCGGGCCTCGGCCCCCCAATTTTCCTTCGTGCCCTTGCACGGTCTCATGCTGGACCGTGGCTCCCTGGCAGGCCACGACCCTCGCCGATTCTCCGACGATGGCACCCCCCGGCACTACCACTGCCTCCGAACCTACCGCTCCCTAAACACCGGGGATCCCTCCATGAGCGACTCCCCTGAAACGCTCACGTGGCCAGGGCTGCCCCGGGCCCCTTTCCGAGGTCACCTTGCCCACAACACTGACCACGCGGGGCTAATGGCGCCCCGGGCCCCCGCCACCATGCGGGCGCACCCGTGCCCACTACGCTAATCCCGGCCCCCCATGGGCCCTTGGCCTACCACGGCGACTACCCGGCCGGGTACCCACTCAGCGAGACTCACCTTTCGCAGCCACGCGCTCCAGCCGTCAACAGGCTCCTGCACCCCTCCAAAAACAGGTTCGAGCCTACACTCCCACCAACAGCAAAACGACTCCATTTGTCAATAATAACTAACCCACTAACTACACTCTACACTGACCCCGGGCGTCCCCTGGGCGGGAGTCACTCCTCCCCCCTATCACTCATCGCACCATGCATTCACATTACTCCACTCACACAGACCGCTGGCCTCACTTCACCATCAGACTCCACCTCCACAACTTACCAAACTCTTCAACACACACACCGCCTGAACTCTGCCATTCCTTCTAACTACCTCCCCAACTAACTCGGCTCCCACGTCGTCCCTAACACTACAGCCACGTTCCTTTTAACACTACGTAGCTAAGCTACGTCCCCACTACACATCCAAAAGTCTGTTCGTGTCCTCAAATCCTCAAAAATTCCATTCCCAACCTAAATCTGCACTAAACCCTCTAACTAATCCATCCACGGGCCCCAGGAGGACTTACCCCTGCCCATGAAGCCGGTATAAACTACACTAACCCTATCCCCTAACTTATGCCATCCTGTGCCCTGGCCAAGGGTTCTTTCCACCCCTTGCCAGAATCCCTGTTCACCCGAAAGCAGACTTGCTTTTGGTAATTTTATTATTTTATTTTTTCAAATTTTGCGCACACCAGCGCGGCCAAACTCGCAGCTCGCGCACTTGCACCGTCCAGTACGTCATGCAGCTGCACCGTAACCTCTCCCTCTTACGGTACCATCCGCAGGATACCCCTCCTGCCGGATATCCAACCCCACGTGCAGCCATGACGTCACCCTGCCACCACAAAAGCAAACCTCGCACTACCGAGGGGCTCCCCACGCGAACACATTGCTCTGCCCGTTGGAGCCCAACACACGCTCGCGTGGAGAACCCGTCCGCGTCCAAAATCCAGAATCCTGCCTAAACTTTGTCCGCTCCGCCTGGATTGGCAAATCACCGTGGCGTTTCCGACCGGCTCACTCGCAACGCGAGCACGTGTGGCCTCGGTGCGTTGCCACAGCACGGGGACCTCGCCGCTCCGCTGCTGGGTGAACCCGGCCGCGGTCCCCCATTCCAACTACGGCTTGCTACTCGCCTTTGTCCTTTTCGTCGCCCCGTCTCCGTCGCCATTCGACCCACGCACGACCTGCGTGTCACGACACGTCGCACTCCACACATTCACATTCACACCGGGAGACGCGGCTGCATGCTCACGCATGCCCCCACCGTCATCTCCCTCTCATACCACTCTCTTACACACAGCGACCTTACACACACGGCTCCCTTGCACTCGGCCGCTCACTCCGCACCGTGCACTCACACCAACTTTGTGCCTTCACTCACACACCGGGCCACTCACCCGCGGTGGCTCACTCATACCACGGCTTCACTCACACCGGAGTGCTGGAAGCACGCACTTCGCACACTTGCACCACACGCACTCCACACACGGGGGCGCACTCACACACGCCGGGACCAACACACTGGGGATTGTCTACCCCCAAGGCGTTCCGTGCCTCTATACCCCCAAGCTCCTCGTGCCACCGTTCGCCTCACTCATCCCCCTAACTCGCGCCAGCACGACCGAACCCAACCTGGTCGTGAACCTCGCCTCAAGGGAGCATAGCGTCTCCCTCCGTTCCCGAAGGAGGCATCCAGTGCTCGCACCGGCGTCACGACACATTCTGCCAGCTCGCCCCCATTATCCCGTCCACTACTCCGTAGGTGTTGCTCGTCACTAACCCCGTCTTTATCATGCAGTCTCTCCTTATTTCTATCTCCCGCGTTCTCTGGCAATACTTCATTTCCTTCTTTGTCTTTGTTACTTCCCTCGTCTCCACTATTTTATATTCCTTTATTAGGGTTTTGCCCTAATGTCTTTCATCCAGTGATAACTCCTTTCATTTTGTGTAACATCTCCCATTAGTTGCCCTCATCTCTCCTGATTTCTCGCGCAGCAGTCTCCGTATTTATTTTGGTCCTCCCCGTTCCATCGCGGGCCGGACAGCACGTTGCAACTCCCTCCAGCTCGTTCGCCTCCCAAACACAGTGGCCGGCGCCCATTTGCACACGTTTTCCGCACTTCGTTGCACGAAAAAATGCCATTATGCCCGCCTTGCAGGCCTCGCATATCGCTCTTGAATGCCTTCTTGTGGCCACATCCATATCGTCCATCGAATTCTTTCCAAAGCCCGCCAATGTCCGCCTGCCTGCCTGCCAATGCCGCACGGTGGTTTGTAAAACGGCTGTTGGGAGCGCTCGCCTCGTGTCGCGCCATTCGCAGCGCCATAAATAGACCGCTCGCTCCGTGCTGCCGCTGAGCGGTGATCGTGCCGCCATTATTGTGACTCAGCCCGCCGATAAAGTCCGTGCTCAAGGATAGGTGTGAGCTTCCCCACGATTAACATTACAATTACCATCCCGGCCATGGATTCACATTTCTTACACATTACATTCTAATACCCCCTACCCGCTCGCCTTGAGCACGCCATCTTATTTCTCTAACGGGTTAATTTAGCTCGCTCGTAATTTTGGACGGATCGTGAGGTCGCTTCCTCTCCACCCCTGGGACCGATTCCCGAATTAGCTTGGAACCGAGAGTTCATTCCCGCTCTCTGACACCAGTGTTCGCGAATGTCGCGGCCCGCCAGCGTGCGACGGCCACGTTGACATCGGAATCGCGCGGCACGGCGCCCACCGGACAGACAATTCTGTCGTGACCCTCTCGGATAACGCCGGAGTAGTCACGGGTGGGCCTTCGGCCTCACCACGATCGTTGCAATCGGAGCCACCCGCGTGGATAAGGTGTTCGCCAAACTCGACCTACCTAAGTACCCACGCGGATGGTAAAACGGGCCGATCGCACCTCGCCGCAGTCGATTCCGGACACGCGCCGCTAAGCAGCGTCCGTTCCGTAACTATCGGGATAACCGAAGCGGTGTTATCGTCGGCCATCGCACGTTCCGATTAATATCGGGCGTATTAAAGCCCACGCCGAACCCGTTACGTGAAGCAAAGATGGATATTCAACAAAGGAAAGACGCAAGCGAAAACTGGAACAATTCAACACAAGCACTTATTACACGACACACCGGAGAGCACACATATAGTCAGCGCAGAATTCAATATATCAAAATGCAGAGATGAACGACAACAATGCAGAGGCTACGAGCCGACTACGCGAACACACCGGGCAACACTTATACAGTTTCTACTTCACAGACGGCGGCCACACACACACGTTTACACCAAACCCCAAAAGAAAATGAAGTGCGACTTCCCTGTTGGGCTTCGAGCCCCTCTCCGACGTCGTCAAACGTGGTCCCGCCTGGCGCGAACTCCGTGCCCTGCGTGGTAGGCGAGGTCCTCTCCGGTGGCCTCGCGCCGCTGCTCGCTGTGGACACTCGACGCACGGACCGAGTGTTCGCGCTATCCAGCGCGGATAGAGAGGGGGAAAAGTGGATGGCCCGAAGTCGAAGAGGAATGCGCGACGCCTCCTTCCACCAGCGGTCTTTGCGGACTTGCCCCACCAAAGACCAGGCCAGCGACTCCACGACGAAGCGAGCCGGAAGACGGGCAGCGAAAGCCAGACAAACCACGAGTGGGCATCCACCAAACAAGCGCATCACCAAAAACAGAGCATCGACCAAAACCAGGAGCATCGCCAAAAACAAGGCATCGACCCAAACTGCTTCCCCCGTATCCGACTTTATATACCCCGGAAGCTCCGCCATCCACTCCGCCCCCTGTTTTGGCTCCACCCCCTTCGAGAGGGTTCTCGAGAGGGCGTTCCCGTCACCCGACCGCCTCACGCTGGTCAATCCACCAATGCCGGGGCTGCCCTTCCCGCTTCCTTATCACACCAAGGCGCACGGAAAAAAATGGCGGAAAAACAGGTGGGAAAACAGCGCGTCCTCTGCAGCTCCTCTCCTGGGCGCCCTTGTTTGCCGTTCGGTTGAAATCAAAGCATGGGGAAGAAAAACGACGAACTCAGTGTCGCAGCCCGAATGGCATCACATTAATCCTCTAAACAACGGTTTGGGGACTAACTATACATGTACTTAAAGATACCTCACTCAGGACCTGAATTGGTGGTTTGTGAATTTCCACACCGTAAACAATACTTTGACCCAACTGTAGGAGAGTTGAGTAAAAGTGGGAACAAACAAAGCTAATAAGAAGAAGGTACAAATCCAAACATTCCCTCCTATTGTTTCTTTTAGAAACAAGTTTTATTAATTACAACCATGCATGCTTCTCAATAGGCCGGCAAGTGGACCCCAGCTCCCGTGCGCAGACAGACGCTCCCAGGAGAGTTCCATCCTTCTGCGTAGCCCAGATGGTCTCCATGGCGGTTGAAAGTTCCCCCTGCACCCCCTTAACCCGGAGAGTGGCTACCTTGCCCACTAAAGATGAATCACATGCAAACCCTCTGGATTAACAAATTCACTCAGTTAAAATTCTTCATCCAAAACTGCTCAGGCTTCAAGTCTGAGTTTAAACCCATACTTAACTGTGCCACATCTCCTCTCAGTTCCATTTTAACATTATATGCCAGAAATCATGCAGCATCTAGGTTGCCTTCACATTTAACATTTTCATCTTCCTTTCCAAAAACATATATATACAAATCGTCATTCTCAAGTTAGCTGCTGCAATCAATTGAATAAATTCCTTCATCTTTAATCACAGTGTCCGGTGCATGAGGAGTATATGTATTACAGCAGGTGATACATTGTTACAAGCAGGTGATACATCGGGAGCTATGGTTAGCGGGTGCGCTGGAAATTGACTCCTTTTATTGGAAAGTCCCTTTCCTGGCTCGAGCTAAGTGTCACTCAGTTCGGCTTGCTTCGGGCTTTCCTGGGTGTTGATGGCACACCTGCACACCGTTTCATCCTGGACACCCCTCTATTCGTCGGATGGCAAGTTTCAGTCGTGTAGGAGTGTATCCTAAAGCAGGTATTACTTCACACTTTACAGCGGTTGGGTGGTCGACAATTACCTGGAAATGATCCTTTCACCGCAGGGTTCGCAAGGCTTATTTCCTCTTGAAGTGCTTCACCAGCACGGAGTATTCCCGGCTGTAAGTAGAATGTCACGACTCCTCCACTGGTTCCGGCAGCGCCTCCTCACCCTTGTGCTGTATCACTCGAGCAATCCGGAATGTGGTTTCAAATGTCAGCAAAATTTTCGATCCATCACTTGCAATGTCCAGCTTATTCATTGGTCGGAAGCAGTTACAGGCAGCCGCGATGCGTCTTACCATTAATACCTCGTGAGGAGAAACCTGATTTTCGGTTAAATGGTCGACCGGCCATGCTCATTCATTGCCAAGGTAATGCATGCCGGCCATTTTAACCCTGTTCGTGTTATCTTGCCAACTTATTCTTCAAAATTCCATTCTGCCTTTCTACAGCATCTGCTGATTGCGGGTGATAAACACCAGTGAAACGCTTGCTTAATTCCCAACGCCTTACATGCTTGCTTGCGTCACTTCCCCTGTAAAGTGTCGCCCTGATCATGTGATTAGCTTGTAAGGATGCCAAATCGAAGCGAAAAGCTTTTTCATCAAGTGCTTTACACATGTAACAGCATCGCGCTTCGCACATGGGATGTCCTCTCCATTTGTAAACATGTCTTACCACTACCAAAACATTTTTAAAACCGTCTGACGGATGCATATGATAAAGTCTATTTGCAGGTGTACAAAAAGCGACCCCACGGACGGGATGAGCGCCTACTCACGTGTTTTACCTTTGTCTGTGATTTGTGACTGTTGACATACCTTGGCAAACTCCTGCAGATCTCTTTGGGCCGCTTTCCCAATTCCTGCGCACATACCATGATTCTTGGCACCTGTCTCACAGTCCCCCTCTTGCACACATGTCCATTCAAAGGGCCATGCGTGTCAGCCCACGGCAGGATCCCGACTGGCGCTATTACCTTCCCATTGTTGTCTAGTCCATCTCCCATCCACTATTCCCTCCTTTTCCTGCCATTGTGTCATGTCATAAGTGATGCTGCGGCTTGGATCTAGCAAACGGATATCCGATAGGCTTATTGGTGTTAGCTAACCTGCTCATTTGCTCATAAGCACCGGCATTACCAAGGGAACGAGGTTCCGCAGCCGCCCTTAGCGGCTTATCTGGCTTCGTTGTTTCCTTTATCATGTTCTGTTATTAGTTTCTGTGTGCACGGCACTTAATGACAGCATATCGTCTATTTGGTAGCATTGATGCTGCTTGAAGCTCAGATATTAGACTGCCTTCTTAATGGGTGTTGCCTGCAGAGGTTAAAAACTCGTATTTTCCACGATAGCCACCTTTTTTCAATACCATCCAAATTGCTCTCAGTTGGAATCCAGTGTATATATTGACTGTCTGGACCAGCCGACAATTGCAAGCCGCTAATAAAGGGATAGTTTCCGCTTGCGTGCGAGAGTGTGAAGGCAGGCAGTGCCTTCCTTAATTGGAGCCATTAGTGCAAACAGATAACCCGCATTGACCTGAACCATGTCCTGACCTCATAAGCTGACCCAGTCAACAAACATAGGTTGGTCCAGGATCCTCCAACGGCTGGTCCCTTTAGGTCCGGGTCGACCGGGATACCACCTGGATCGCTTCGGGTACCAATCGTGAGGATCGCCGTCTTTCCTCCGTTGGTAATAAGGAGCGATTAAGACATTTACAACGTTCTATCTGGAGGTTCGGCGTGGAGCATGCGTCTTCATACTGCATCAATCGCTGTATTGGTTAGGTGTTGTGTCGTGTTTCTGTGTCAAGAGAGACGCTACACAGTGGAACTCTGAAGATAGAGGTGACCCATTACATTTCCGCCGTGCGTCTAACAGCATAACTCGCCGCGGCCACGCTTGTAAGCAAATTGGCAGCCGCGTTCAACCGGGCTAACCTTCAGCTGAAGTATGCTATTGGGCGTTGAGCGATCGCGTGCGTTGTTGTGTCAGCACCAGTTGTGCAACCCTTTTATTTCATGAGAAAAAGGAAAAAAACGCTTTTTGTTAATCCGGAAGGCCCAAAGCCGGGAACGTCGAGCGAGTGCTACTTTCAATTTATTAAAGCACCCCTCCATTCCTTCATCACTCGATTACATTGGCTGATTCTTACCTACCACACAACAGTTCCTTCGTCAGGAATTGCCATAATCGACAATCCAGCTGCCTACAGTAGGTTGCCATGCCTCGGAATCGCCATCATGCCTTTTTGTACGAGGGTGGGGCACTTCCGCAATTGAAGTTACCTCCACTGGTTCTGTTACCTCCACCCCACATCACCTCACCAACATATTTTGCCTCCTTCCCTCGAGGGTTCCACTCTCATCCTGTCAATAACCTTCGCGAGTTAGCAGGTCGGGACCTGTCTCCGCTTTCCCTGTGGACACTTCGTCTCCAATGCCTCTCTTTCCACAGTTCAAAACAAGCATCTGGCGAGGGAGTACCCCCTTTTCTCTGCCTTCCGGACCTCCGTTCTGCACTCTTTCTGGGGTCTCCAAATCCGATCGTTTTGTGGGTCTTGGGGTTGCCCTACCCCTCTCCAGTGGCGATTGCCGCTGACCCTTCATCCTCTTCCAAAATCGGATCCTCCTCTCAATCTGAGAATTGCAAGTTCTCAGACATCAGAGAGCGTTCCAGTGATTCTCTACCTTATCCCGCAATACATCTGAAAACACTTCTTCTTCACCTTTACTTCCTTCTCTGCCTTCTCCTCATGTCTCGCCGCACCATTGTCGACCGCAGTTCAATAGCTTTCAGGAGCGAGGCTGCCCACCCGAGCATCACATATTTAGATTTGTTTTTTCAAGGTGGCGCAAGCTTCCATTAGGAAGTAGTCAACAAACCTTTCGGGGAATATCTGCCTCTGTTGAATTTCCCCCATGCGCTAGGAACCCTTGTATAAGCCGATGTTTAACTCTTCGCGCTCCTTTCTCCCACCTTTGCTTGAAAAGCAAAACACTCTTGTTCCAATCAAAAAAGTTGGGGGCTTCACGCATGTTGGATAGCATCATATAGCTATCTCTAGCTCCCCTCTTCTGTCCTGATCTGTCCACCCTGCCCCTTCCTCGGCTGCGCCAATCTGCTTCCCTCTTGGCCTCTCTCCACATTGTAGGCGAGGAGAATCGCTTGGCATCCAGATGCGTGATATCCGCGGTGTGTACGGGTGTGTCACCATCCATTGAGCAATCCAAATCACGAACTGTCTGCGGCTTCATTTTGACATTACCATAACGTCTTCACGCAATCGATTTAATTTCATGTTCCCTAAACGGTTGATATATCATGACAGCATCCAGCACAGCTGCTTACCCGGCACAGCCAGCGCTGCTGGCCTTATTTCTCGCATTGGATACATTGGGGCAGGGGCATCCTTTCTGGAGCTATTTCGCTTTCCCCCACACATATGTCATCACAATCCTTACCTGGGATTCATAGGATATTGTGGAACCTATATTGTCGACCCAGTCGACGGGTCAACAGGCTGATACGTGTGCAGCTGACTGGAGATTGCCCAACAGCGGGGTTTTTGGTATGCCGGGGGTTGGGGTGTTGATGGTACTAGCTCGGTAGTTGGAGTACCCCTCGCCCCGGTGCTGCAGACACCGGGACAGTTGATGAGCCATTGGTCCTATCATTTGGCTAGCGGTAAAACCGGCGCTGATGCAGGCCGCATCCTTAGCTTTGGTGCTCCTGTACCTTTCTAGTTGACCCTGAAGCTTCAGCAACTTACCCGCCAAGGTTGCTTGCTTGGCTGTGCTCGCCTTTTATTTGTTCCTCCTGCCATATTCCAAACACAGCAGTTTCACTGGCGTTTGCGCTTCATGGACCGTTTATGGCGTCGTACAACCTTCCCGCAGATTCTGCACTTACAGGCAGTCAAACAACCCGCCACTTCAGGCCACGATAAGTCATCCTAAGCGTCCATTCGCCCAGCAATATTTTGTTCCATTGCTACCTTCCCCATGAACTTAAAAATTTTGATAAGCAGGTATCCCGAGGAGTTCTTTCTTCTCCTCTTCTTTTCCCGATTCTATTTCCCATCACTTATGCTGAACCCCTCCTGGAGTTGTTCTTGGGTCTGACTCGCAGCCTCACCCTCAAACGTCCCCCGTCAGGACTGTTGAGGATGAACTGATCATTTGTGTTGATTTTGGGTAAAAAAACTTTGATTAATTCATCAATTCTCATTTTCTCATGTCCGTGGTACAAAACCTGGCCACAGAAACCTCGAAGGGTGTTTTCACTCTTGGTGGTCGGAATGCTCAGGTTTCCAACCTTTCTGAAGGTTGATTGGCACACCCACCTTGACAAAATACACACAACATCAATCCCACGGATGTTAAAACTACTTCAGGCCTTGGTTGAAGAGTTCCTCAGATTGGTTCATAGGGATGGAAGAAGCTCTGGTTGGATTGAAGGATGAATCCTGCAGTGCGCGATTGTGGTTGAACGTATTACTTGAGGGCTGGAAGATTCTTCACATTCATTAAGGTTCCTCTGTGAGTTCGTCAGGTCGTGCTGGCATTGTGGAGCGCCTCTGTGTTTTCGACCAGGTATGTCACCGACATCTATCTACCTGTGCTTCTCGCTCATGCTGGTGATCCCATCCGGATCCGCCTGGTTCCATTGGAACGTTGTAGTTTTATGTGGTGAAAACCAGAGGACCCTCTTTTTGGATTCTTGTGCGGTGATGAATCGGCTGCCTCAGCGACAGTGAAATAAGCCCTCAGTGCCTCGGTACGAAGGATGGCCTTCATCACATTCCCACCTTCCTTTTTCCCCTTTTGATTATCTTGGTGTTGGTTGTGTGCTGTGTGTGTGGTGTGTTGTGTGTGTGTGTTGTGGTGTGTGGTTTGTGTGTGGTTATCTTAAGACCAAGATTTAAAGTAAGCAATAGCCATTTTTGTCACGTGTAATCATTACCGAGTGCGTTCTTCACCCTGTATCGTGGCCTGATTGTGTCCACGCTCCGTTTTCACCATCAATGAAAATCCCGATTGGTTCATTATTTCTCTGGTTATTGATTTGATGGACACACCAAACTGGGTATCATGTGTTTGGAAAAAATATGAGTGTCAAATCGTTTGGAGTTGTAAATAGTGAGTGATGCTATGTGGAGGAAAGGCCAGGTGAATGTCAGCCCTGATGGTGGGGAGAGAAATTAATGGCATGATAGAGAGACTATGAAATGGTTCATGCGAGAATCCGTTTTGATAAATATCTCTAATTTATGGATAGAAGTCTCAATCCCTCTCTAATCGGGATAAAGACTTCCTTTTAGACAACCTGTAAGTTTCACATTTGATGTTGCTTCACCTTCTTCTTAATTGCACGTTGTACACACCGATAATCTACACGCTCCTTCGTACTGACGGATCTCAACTTTGCTTGTGTTTTAATAAACTGTGTGTGAGATAGTCCTGTCGTGTCTGCTTCCACTGTTCAGTCAACAATCCGACTCTCGTTGCTGTTTTGTTATCATGTGTCGTCCCTTGATCCAAATTTAGTTGTTTTAATTATCTGAATGAGTCTGTTCTTGAGAATGTCATGCATGATGTGATGGCATTTGACCATCGTATAGCCAGCAAATCATTCCCTCCACGAACATATTCCTTTAGAGGTGAGGAAGAATCTTTCTGGGCGGGATACTTAGACGTTCACACCTGTGCTCAGGTACTTTGGTATCCCAGGTCAAATCCTTCATGTGAGATTGTCAACCAAACATCTCCTATCCCTCCCCTGTCGGGACAAACCCGTCCAGCCATCACTTCCTTTTCCTGGTGTGGTTAATACATCTGTAAAAACAAGACTTCACAGACGTACCCAACACGTGTGGTTTTTTCTCCAACAAATACCGCTCGTCCATTCCCACCCACAAACACACGAGTCTAATACGAAAATGAGCATCAACAAAATGCTCCCTAGGCACCTCCCCCTCACCACTATCACTTTTCAGTGAAATCTTTGATTAATTCGCATTTCTTGTTTTATTGTTTCCATCCACACAGGAACCTGTTCCACTCAGAAACCTCGAGAGTGTTTTCAGCCTTTCTGAATGAATTTCCACATTATTCAACCTTCTTTCAGTAAGGTAAGCATCACACAAACCCACCCAGCAAACGCACCCTTCATCCCAGAGAGATATATTGTTGTGGCCGGTTGGGCGGCGATAAACGAACCACCAGGGGGGCAGTAGAGCACTCTCCAACCGAAACACCCGGAATTTGAGGTCGTGACTCCCGGACAAATGCGAAAGGATTCACGCGGTCACT
Organism: Eptatretus atami; assembly: GCA_035128595.1. NCBI lineage: Eukaryota > Metazoa > Chordata > Myxini > Myxiniformes > Myxinidae > Eptatretus > Eptatretus atami. The sequence continues at coordinate 9,063,760 of CM068958.1, read as the reverse complement.
TAAAGGACCTCGGCGCCAATATTTCGACGCCGTGAGGCGGGTTCCAC
>CM068958.1:9050804-9063688 GCA_035128595.1 Eptatretus atami | reverse complement strand
CACTTGTCTATTCCAATTTACCTAAGTACTCACGCCGTCTAGCTACCGGGGAAGCCACACCCTCGGCCGATTTTGTCCGAACCGAGTCGCTGTTACCGACTCGGATCCGGCAGAACCGAGCGGAAGTTACCAAAGCCGCGCCGGACCAAATGAACAATTTACAGCACAAACGGCCTCCCTAATTCTCAATACGCACCATGCTGGGTCAATGAAAGAAAGTGACAGACAACGAGCTGGTACATTGAACATTGCGGTGGTTGGCCACTCGGAAGGCGGGCTCGGGCCTACCCTACGGTCTCCCCTCCCAACCTATTGCCTTTGCCTGATCACTGTCCATACCCACTCCCTTAATTGTCAAAACCCCAATTTAGCCCCAAACTTATTTTTTGTTTGTTTTTATTTCATCCTACTTACCCCACTATATTTCGTCCCCTAACCCCCTTACTGTCCTTGTTCGGCCAACCTATCGCGTCCTAGCCTACTCCCAACCCCTACGTTCCCTTCCCGGAGGGAATTAAGGGAGAAGCTAGCGTCCTGCCTGTCGAGGCCCAAACTCAAGCCTCAGGATCGCCTCCCCAGACTTCAGCGATCTAACCCAAATGGGCCACGGCCCACAACGAGACAAAGTATGGATGATCGGAGGGGTACCACTCCTAATCTACCCTATCCCATTAACCTTTAACTACCCCGGGCTTTCAACAAGCGCCTCTCGCTTAATCTATTGGTTCTAATCAACCCAGATTCCCGTTGCCTGTGTTTGGTGCTCCTCTACCAATTTCGGGCCTCGGCCCCCCAATTTTCCTTCGTGCCCTTGCACGGTCTCATGCTGGACCGTGGCTCCCTGGCAGGCCACGACCCTCGCCGATTCTCCGACGATGGCACCCCCCGGCACTACCACTGCCTCCGAACCTACCGCTCCCTAAACACCGGGGATCCCTCCATGAGCGACTCCCCTGAAACGCTCACGTGGCCAGGGCTGCCCCGGGCCCCTTTCCGAGGTCACCTTGCCCACAACACTGACCACGCGGGGCTAATGGCGCCCCGGGCCCCCGCCACCATGCGGGCGCACCCGTGCCCACTACGCTAATCCCGGCCCCCCATGGGCCCTTGGCCTACCACGGCGACTACCCGGCCGGGTACCCACTCAGCGAGACTCACCTTTCGCAGCCACGCGCTCCAGCCGTCAACAGGCTCCTGCACCCCTCCAAAAACAGGTTCGAGCCTACACTCCCACCAACAGCAAAACGACTCCATTTGTCAATAATAACTAACCCACTAACTACACTCTACACTGACCCCGGGCGTCCCCTGGGCGGGAGTCACTCCTCCCCCCTATCACTCATCGCACCATGCATTCACATTACTCCACTCACACAGACCGCTGGCCTCACTTCACCATCAGACTCCACCTCCACAACTTACCAAACTCTTCAACACACACACCGCCTGAACTCTGCCATTCCTTCTAACTACCTCCCCAACTAACTCGGCTCCCACGTCGTCCCTAACACTACAGCCACGTTCCTTTTAACACTACGTAGCTAAGCTACGTCCCCACTACACATCCAAAAGTCTGTTCGTGTCCTCAAATCCTCAAAAATTCCATTCCCAACCTAAATCTGCACTAAACCCTCTAACTAATCCATCCACGGGCCCCAGGAGGACTTACCCCTGCCCATGAAGCCGGTATAAACTACACTAACCCTATCCCCTAACTTATGCCATCCTGTGCCCTGGCCAAGGGTTCTTTCCACCCCTTGCCAGAATCCCTGTTCACCCGAAAGCAGACTTGCTTTTGGTAATTTTATTATTTTATTTTTTCAAATTTTGCGCACACCAGCGCGGCCAAACTCGCAGCTCGCGCACTTGCACCGTCCAGTACGTCATGCAGCTGCACCGTAACCTCTCCCTCTTACGGTACCATCCGCAGGATACCCCTCCTGCCGGATATCCAACCCCACGTGCAGCCATGACGTCACCCTGCCACCACAAAAGCAAACCTCGCACTACCGAGGGGCTCCCCACGCGAACACATTGCTCTGCCCGTTGGAGCCCAACACACGCTCGCGTGGAGAACCCGTCCGCGTCCAAAATCCAGAATCCTGCCTAAACTTTGTCCGCTCCGCCTGGATTGGCAAATCACCGTGGCGTTTCCGACCGGCTCACTCGCAACGCGAGCACGTGTGGCCTCGGTGCGTTGCCACAGCACGGGGACCTCGCCGCTCCGCTGCTGGGTGAACCCGGCCGCGGTCCCCCATTCCAACTACGGCTTGCTACTCGCCTTTGTCCTTTTCGTCGCCCCGTCTCCGTCGCCATTCGACCCACGCACGACCTGCGTGTCACGACACGTCGCACTCCACACATTCACATTCACACCGGGAGACGCGGCTGCATGCTCACGCATGCCCCCACCGTCATCTCCCTCTCATACCACTCTCTTACACACAGCGACCTTACACACACGGCTCCCTTGCACTCGGCCGCTCACTCCGCACCGTGCACTCACACCAACTTTGTGCCTTCACTCACACACCGGGCCACTCACCCGCGGTGGCTCACTCATACCACGGCTTCACTCACACCGGAGTGCTGGAAGCACGCACTTCGCACACTTGCACCACACGCACTCCACACACGGGGGCGCACTCACACACGCCGGCGACCAACACACTTGGGGATTTGTGCTACCCCAAGGCGTTCCGTGCCTCTATACCCCCAAGCTCCTCGTGCCACCGTTCGCCTCACTCATCCCCCTAACTCGCGCAGCACGACCGAACCCACCTGGTCGTGAACCTCCTCAAGGGAGCATAGCGTCTCCTCCGTTCCGAAGGAGCCATCCAGTGCTCGCACCGGCGTCACGACACATTCTGCCAGCTCGCCCCCATTATCCTCCACTAACTCCGTAGGTGTGTGCTCGTCACTAACCCCGTCTTTATCATGCAGTCTCTCCTTATTTCTATCTCCCGCGTTCTCTGCAATACTTTCATTTCCTTCTTTTCTTTGTTACTTCCCTCGTCTCCACTATTTTTATTCCTTTATTAGGGTTTATGCCCTAATGTTCTTTCATCCAGTGATAACCCTTTCATTTTTGTGTAACATCTCCCATTAGTTTGCCGCTCATTCTCCTGATTTCTCGCGCAGCAGTCTCCGTATTTATTTTTCCTCCCCGTTTCCATCGCGGGCCGGACAGCGTTGCAACTCCCTCCAGCTCGTTCGCCTCCAGAACACGTGGCCGCCGCCCATATTGCACCACCGTTTTCCGCACTCGTTGCACGAAAAAATGCCATTATGCCGCCTTGCAGCCTCGCATATCGCTCTTGAATGCCTTCTTGTGGCCACATCCAATATCGTCCATCGAATTCTTTCCAGAAGCCCGCCAATGTCCGCCTGCCTCGCCTGCCAATGCCGCAACGGTGGTTGAAACGGCTGTTCGGAGCGCTCGCCTCGCTGTCGCGCCATTCGCAGCGCCATAAATTAGCGCTCGCTCCGTGCTGCCGCTGAGCGGTGATCGTGCCGCCATTATGTGACTCAGCCCGCCGATAAAGTCCGTGCTCAAGGATACGGTGTGAGTTCCCCACGATTAACATTACAAGTACCATCCCGGCCATGATTCACATTTCTTACACATTACATTCTAATACCCCGTACCGCCTCGCCTTGAGCACGCCATCTTATTCTCTAACGGGTTAATTTAGCTCGCTCGTAATTTTGGACGGAATCGGTGAGGTCGCTCCTCTTCCACCCCTGGACCGATTCCCTGAATTAGCTTGGAGACCGAGAGTTCATTCCCGCTCTCTGACACCAGTGTTCGCGAATGTCGCTGCCACGCCAGCGTGCGACGGCCACGTTGACAATCGGAATCCGCGGCCACTGTGCGCCCACCGGACAGACAATTCTGTCGTGACCCTCTCGGATAACGCCGTGGAGCTAGTCACCGGGTGGGCCTTCGGCCTTCACCACGATCGTGCAATCGAGCCACCCGCGTGGATAGGTTGTCGCCAACTCGACCTACCTAAGTACCCACGCGGATGGTAAACGGTGCCGATCGCACCTCGCGCAGTCGACTCCGGACACGGGCCGCTTAAGCAGCGTCCGTTCCGTACTATCGGGATAACCGAAGCGGTGTTATCGTCGGCCTCGCACGTTCCGATTTAATTATCGGGCGCTATTAAGCCACGCCGAACCCGTTACGTGAAGCAAAGAATGGATATTCAACAAAGAAAGACGCAAGCGAAACTGGGGAACAATTCAACACAACACTTTATTACACGAACACACGGAGAGCACACATATAGTCAGGTCAGAATTCAATATATCAAAATGCAGAAGATGAACGACAACAATGCAGAGGCTACGACCGACTACGGCGAACACACGGGCAACACTTATACAGTTTCTACTTCACAGACGGACGGCCACACCACACACGTTTTACACCAAACCCCAAAAGAAAATGAAGTGCGACTTCCCTGTTGGGCTGTCGAGCCCCTCTCCGACGTCCGTCAAACGTGCGTCCCGCCTGGCCGCGAATCTCCGTGCACCTGGCGTGGTAGGCGAGGTCCTCTCCTGCGTGGCCTCGCGCCGCTGCTCGTGTTGGACCACTCGACGCACGGACCGAGTTTCGGGCTATCCCACGCGGATTAGAGGAGGGGGAAAAGTGATGCCCGAAAGTCGGAAGAGGAATGGCGACGCCTCCTCCACCAGCGGGTCTTTGCGGACTTGCCCCCACCAAAACCAGGCCAGCGACTCACGAGCGAAGCGAGCCGGAAGACGCGGCAGCGAAAGCCAACAAACCACGAGTGGGAGCATCCACCAAACAAGCGCATCACCAAAAACAAGAGCATCGCCAAACCAGAGCATCGCCAAAAACAAGAGCATCGACCCAAAACTGCTTCCCCCCGTATCCGACTTTATACCCCGGAAGCTCCGCCCATCCACTCCGACCCCCTTTTGGCTCCACCCCTTCGAAAGGCGTTCTCGAAGAGGGGCGTTCCCTCAGCCCGACCGCCTCACGCTGTCAATCCACCAATCCGGCGGGCTGCCCTTCCCGCCTTCCTTATCACACCAAGGCGACGGAAAAAATGCGGAAAAACGGTGGAAAACAGCGCGCCTCTGCAGCTCCTCTCCTTGGCGCCTTGTTTGCCGTTCGGTTGAATCAAAGATGGGGAAGAAAAACGACAACCAGTGTCGCAGCCCGAATGGCATCACATTAATCCCTCTAAACAACGGTTTTGGGGACTAACTATACATGTACTTAAAGATACCTCACTCAGGACCTGAATTGGTGGTTTGTGAATTTCCACGACCGTAACAATACTTTGACCCAACTGTAGGAGAGTGAGTAAAAGTTGGGAACAAACAAAGCTAAATAAGAAGAAGGTACAAATCCAAACATTCCCTCCTATTGTTTCTTTTAGAAACAATGTTTTAATTAAATTACAACCATGCATGCTTCTCAATTAGGCCGGCAAGTGACCCAGCTCCCGTGCGCAGAAGACGCTCCCGGAGGAGTTCCATCCTTCTGCGTAGCCCAGATGGTCTCCATGCGGTTGAAAGGTTCCCCCTGCACCCCTTTAACCCGGGGAGAGGGCTACCTGCCCCACTAAAGATGGAATCACATGCAAACCCTCTGGATTAACAAATTCACTCAGTAAAATCTCATCAAAACTGCTCAGGCTTCAAGGTTCTGAGTCTTAAACCCATACTTAACTGTTGCCACATCTCCTCCAAGTTCCATTTTAAACATTTATGCCAGAATCTGCAGCATCTAGGTTCGCATTCACATTTACATTTTCATTTCCTTTCCAAAAACATATATTATACAAATCGTCATTCTCAAGTTTAGCTGCTGCATAATTGAATAAATTCCTTCATCTTTAATCACAGTGTCCGGTGCATGGGAGTATATGTATTACAGCAGGTGATACATTGTTACAAGCAGGTGAACATCGGGAGCTATGGGTAGCGTGTGCGCGGAAATTGCTCCTTATTGGAAAGTTCCCTTCCTGGCTCGAGCTAACGTGTCATTCTCAGTTCGGGCTTGCTTCGGGCTTTCCTGGGTGTTGATGCACACCTGCACACCTTTTCATCCTGGCACACCTCCTCTATTCTCGGATGGCAAGTTTGCAGTGTGAGGAGTGTATCCAAAAGCAGTACACTTCACACTGACAGCGGTTGGGTGTCACAATTACCTGAAATGGATCCTTTCCACCGCAGGGTTCGCAAGGCTTTTTCCTCTTAAGTGCTTCACCAGCACGAGTATTCCCGGGCTGTAAGTAGGTCACGACTCCTCCACTGGTTCCGGCAGCGGCCTCCTCACCCTTGTGCTGTATCACTCGAGCAAATCCTGGAAGGCTGGGTTTCAAACTGTCAGCAAAATTTTCGATCCATCATCTTGCAATGTCCAGCTTATTCATTCGGTCGGAGCAGTTACAGCAGCCGCATCGCGTCTTCCCGATTAATACCTCGTGCAGGAGAACCCTGATTTTCGGTTTATGCGCGACCGGCATGCTCATTCATTGCCAAGGTAATGCATGCCGGCCATTTAACCCTGTTCCGTGTTATCTTGCCAACTTATTCTTCAAAATTCCATTCTGCCTTTCTACAGCATCTGCTGATTGCGGTGATAAACACCAGTGAAACGCTTGCTTAATTTCCAACGCCTTACATGCTTGCTAGCGTCACTTCCCCTGTAAAGTGTCGCCCTGATCATGTAATTAGCTTGTAAGGATGCCAAATCGACACAGAAAAGCTTTTTTCATCAAGTGCTTTACCACAGTACAGCATCTGCCTTCGCACATGGGTGATGTCTCTTCCATTTGGTAAACATGTCTTACCACTACCAAAACATTTTTAAAACCGCATTCTGACGAGGCATAGATAAAGTCTATTTGCAGGTGTACAAAAAGGACCCCAACGGACGGGATGAGCGGCCTACTCACGTGTTTTACCTTTGTCTGTGATTTTGACTGGTTGACATACCTTGGCAAACTCCTGCAGATCTCTTTGGGCCGCTTTCCAATTCCTGGCACCATACCATGATTCTTGCACCTGTCTCACAGTCCCCTCTTGCACACATGTCCATTCAAAGGCCATGCGTGCAGCCCACGGCGGATCGCCGACTGGCGCTATGACCTTCCCATTGTTGCGTCTAGTCCATCTCCATCCACTATCCTCCTTTTCCTGCCATTTGTCATGTCATAAGTGATGCTGCGGCTTGGATCTGAGCAAACGATATCCGATAGGCTATTGAGTGTAGACTAACCTGCTCATTTGCTCATAAGCACCGCATTACAAGGGAACGAGGTTCCGCAAGCCGCCCTTAGCGGCTTATCTGGCTTCGTTGTTCCTTTATCATGTTCTGTTATTAGTTTCTGTGTGGCACGGCACTTTAATGACAGCTATCGTCTATTTGGTAGCATGATGCTTGCTTGAAGCTCAGATATTAGACTGCTTCTTAATGGGTGTCTGCCTGCAGAGGTAAAAACTCGTATTTTCCACGATAGCCACCTTTTTTCAATACCATGCCAAATTGCTCAGTTGGAATCAGTGTAATATTGACTGTCTGACCAGCGACAATCGCAAGCCGCTAATAAGCGGATAGTCCGCTTGCGATGCGGAGTAGTGTGAACGGCAGGCTAGCTGCTTCCTTAATTGAGCCATTAGTGCAAACAGCATAACCCGCAATGACCTGAACCATTCCTGACCTCAGTAAGCTGACCCAGTCAACCAAACATAGGTTGGTCCAGGGATCCTCCAACGCTGTCCCTTTAGGTCCGGTCGCAACCTGGATACCACCTGGATCGCTTCCGGGTACCAATCTGAGGATCGCCGTCTTCCTCCGTTGGTAATAAGAGCGTGATTAAGACATTTACAACGTTCTATCTGGAGGTATCGGCGTGGAGCATGTCGGTCTTCATACTGCATCAATCGCTGTATTGGTTAGTGTTGTGTCTGTTTCTGTGCAAGAGAGACGCTACACAGTGGGAACTCGTGAGATAAGAGGATGACCCATTACGATTTCCGCCGTGCGTCTTAACAGCATAAACTCGCCGACGGCCACGTTGTAAGCAAATTGGCAGCCGCGTTCAACCGGGGTCTAACCTTCAGCCCTGAAGTATGCTATTGGGCGTTGAGCGATCGCACGTGCTTTTGTTGTGTCAGCACAGTTTGTGACAACCCTTTTATTTCATGAGAATAAAGAAAAAAACGCTTTTTGTTAATCCGGAAGGCTCCAAAGCCGTGGGACGTCGAGGAGTGCTACTTTCAATTATTTAAAGCACCCCTCCATTCCTTCATCCACTCGATTACATTGGGCTGATTTCTTACTACCACAACAACAGTTCCTTCGTCAGGAATTGCATAATCGACAATCCACTGCCTACAGTAGGTTGCCATGCCTCGGGAATCGCCATTCATGCCTTTTTTGTACGGAGGTGGGGCACTTCCGCAATTGAAGTACCTCCACTGGTTCATGTACCTCCACCCCACAATCACCTCACCACATATTTTGGCCTCCTTCCCTCGAGGGTCCACTCTCGATCCTGTCAATACCTTCGCGAGTTAGCAGGTCGGACCTGGTTCTCCGCTTTCCCTTTGGACACTCTCGTCTCCAATGCCCTCTCTTTACCACAGTTCAAAAACAAGCATCTGGCGAGGGAGTACCCCCTTTGTCTCTGCCTTCCGCGACCTCCGTTCTGCGACTCTTTCTGGGGTCTCCAATCCGATCTTTTGTGGGTCTTGGGTTGCCTTCACCCCTCTCCAGTGGCGAATTGCCGCTGACCCTTCATCCTCTTCCAAATCGGATTCCTCCTCCTCAATCTGGAATGCAAGTCTCGAGGACATCAGAGAGCGTCCAGGTGATTCTCTCCTTATCCCGCAATACATCTGAAAACACTTCTTCTTCACGCTTTACTTCCTTCTCTGCCTTCTCCTCATGTCTCGCCGCACCATTGGTCACCGCATTCACAATAGCTTTCAGGAGCGAGGCCTGCCACCCGAGCATCACATATTTTAATTGTTTTTTCAAGGTGGCGCAAGCTTTCCATTAGGAAGTAGTCAACAACCTTTCGGGAATATCTGCCTCTGTTGGAATTCCCCATGCGCTAGGAACCCTTGTATAAGCCGATGTTTAACTCTCCGCGCTCTTTCTTCCCACCTTTGCTTGAAAGCAAAACACTCTTTTCCAATCCAAAAGTTGGGGGCTTCAGCGCATGTTGGATAGCATTCATATAGCCTATCTCTAGCTCCCCTCTCTGTCCTGATCTGTCCACCCTGCCCCTTTCCTCGGCTGGCCAATCTGCTTTCCCTCTTGGCCTCTCTCCACATTTAGGCGAGGAGAATCGCTTGGCATCCAGATGCTGATATCCGCGGTGTGTTACGGGTGTGTCACCATCCATTGAGCAATCAAATCACGAACTGTCTGCGGTTCATTTGACTTACCATAACTCGATCACGCAATCGATTTAATTCATGTTCCTTAAACGGTTGATATATCATGACAGCATCCAGCACAGCTGCTACCCGGCACAGCCAGCGCTCTGGCCTTATTTCTCGCATGGATACATTTGGGGCAGGGGGCATCGCTTCTGGAGCTATTTCCTTTCCCCCAACATATGTCATCACAATCCTACCTGGGATTCATAGGATATGTGGAACCTTATGTCGACCCAGTCGACGGAGTCAACAGGCTGATACTGTGCAGCTGACTGGAGATATGCCCAAAGCGGGTTTTGTGGTATGCCGGGGGTTGGGGTGTTGATGGTACTATGCTCGGGTAGTTGGAGTACCCCTGCCCCGGTGCTGCAGACACCGGGACAGTTGGATGAGCCATTGTTCCTATCATTTGGCTCGCGGTAAACCGGCGCTGATGCAGCCGCATCCTTAGCTTTGGTGCTCCTGTACCTTTCTAGTTGACGCCTGAACTTCAGCACTTACCCGCCAAGGTTGCTTGCTTGCTGTGCTCGCTTTTATTTTGTTCCTCCGCCATATTCCAAACCAGCGTTCACTGGCGTTCCTTCATGGACCGTTTATGGCGTGTATGCAACCTTCCCGCAGATTCTGCACTTACAGGCAGTCAACAACCCGCCACTTCGGCCACGATAAGGTCATCCTAAGCCGTCCATTCCGCCCAGCAATATTTTGTTCCACTGCTACCTTCCCATGTAACTTAAAATTTGATAGCAGGTGTATCCCGAGGAGTTCTTTCTTCTCCTCTTCTTTTCCCGATTCTATTTCCATCACTTATTGCTGAACCCCTCCTGGAGTTGTTCTTGGGTCTGACTCGCGCCTCACCCTCAAACTCCCCCGTCAGGACTGTTGAGGGATGAACTGATCATTTGTGTTGATTTGGGTAAAAACAACTTTGATTGAATATCTCAATTCTCATTTGTCTCATGTCCGTTGGTACAAAACCTGTCCACAGAAAACCTCGAGGGTTGTTTTCACTCTTTGGTGGTCGGAAATTGCTCAGGTTTCCAACCTTTCTGAAGGTATGATTGCACACCCACCTTGACAAATACACACAACATAATCCCACGGATGTAAAACTACTTCAGCCTTGGTTGAAGAGTCCTCAGATATGGTTCATAGGGGATGGAAGAAGCTCTGGTTTGGATTGAGGATGAATCCCTGCAGTGCGCGATGTGTGGTTGAACGTATTACTGTAGAGGCGGAAGATTCTTCACATTCATTAAGGTTCCTACTGTGAGTTCGCAGGTCTGGCATTGTGGAGGCCTCTGTGTTTCGACCAGGTATGGTCACGTACATCTATCTACCTGTGCTTCTCGCTCATGCTGTGATCCCATCCGGATCCGCCTGGTTCCATTGGAACGTTGTAGTTTTATGTGGTGAAACCCAGAGGACCCTCTTTTTGGATTCTTGTGCGGTGATGCGAACGGCTGCCTTCAGCGACGCTGAAATAGCCCTCAGTGCCTCGGTACGGAAGGATGGCCTTCATCACACTTCCCACCTCCTTTTTCCCCTTTGATATCTTGGTGTTGTTGTGATGTGTGTGTGTGTGTGTGTGTGTGTGTGTGTGTGTGGCTGTGTGGTTTGTTGTGGTTATCTGTGAAGACCAAGATTAAAGTAAGCAATCAGCCATTTTTGTCACGTGTAATCATTACCGAGTGCGTTCTATCACCCTGATCGTGCTTGATTGTGTCCACGCTCCGTTTCACCATCAATGAAATTCCCGATTGGTTCAGTTATTTCTCTGGTTATTTGTATTTATGACACACCAACTGGGATCTGTGTTTGGAAAAAATATGAGTGTCAAATCGTTTGAGTGTAAATTTAGTGAGTGATGCTTATGTGGGGAAAGGCCAGCTGTGAATGTCAGCCCTGATGCTGGGGAGATGAAATAATGGATGAATAGAGAGACTATGAAATGGTCATGGAGAATCCGTTTTGTAAATATCTCTAATTTATGGATTAGGAAGTCTCAATCCCTCTCTAATCGGGATAAAGACTTCCTTTTAGAAACCTGTAAGTTCACATTTGATGTTCTTCACCTTCTTCTTAATGCACGTTGTACACACGATATCTACACGCTCCCTTCGTTACTGACGGATCTCAACTTGCTTGTGTTTTTAATAAACTTGTGTGTGAGATGTCCTGTCGTGTCTGCTTCCACTGTTCAGTCAACATCCGACTTCGTTGCTGTTTTGTGTATCTGTGTTCGTCCCTTGATCCAATATTTAGTGCTTTAATTTCTGACATGATGTCTGTTCTTGAGAATGTCATGCATGATTGATGGCATTGTGAGTCCATCGTATAGCAGCAATCATTCCCTCCACGAACATAATTCCTTTGAGAGGTGAGGAAGAATCTTCTGGCGGGATACTTAGACGTTCACACCTGTGCTCAGGTACTTGTATCCCAGGTTCAAATCCATTCATGTGGATTGTCAACAAACATCTCCTATCCTCCCCTGTCGGGACAAAACCCGTCCAGGCCATCACTTCCTTTTCCTGTGTGGTTAATACACTCAATAAAAAAAAACCAAGAACTCACAAGACATAACCCAACACGTGTAGGTTGTTTTCTCCAACAAATTACCGCTCGTCCATTCCCACCCACAAACACACGAGTCTAATACGAAAATGAGCATCAACAAAATGCTCCCCTAGGCACTCCCCCTCACCCACTCATCACTTTCAGTGAATATCTTGATTAATTCGCATTCTTTGTTTTTATTAGTTTCCATCACACAGAACCTGTTCCCCAGAAACCTCGAGAGTGTTTTCAGCCTTTCTGAATGATTTCCACAATTATTCAACCTTCTTTCATAAGGTAAGATCACACAAACCCACCCAGCAAAGCGCACCCTTCATCCCAGAGAGCTATATTGTTGTGGCCGGGTTGGCGGCGATTAAACGACCACCAGGGGGGCAGATAGAGCATCTCCAACCGAACACCCGGAATTTGAGTCGTGACTCCCGGACAAGATCGAAAGGTTCACGCGGTCACTTAAAGGACCGTGGCGCCAATATTTCGACGGCGTTAGGGCGGGTTCCACTTGTCTATTCCAATTACTAATACTCACGCCTCTAGCTACCGGGGAAGCCACCACCCTGGCCGATTTTGTCACAACCGAGTCGCTGTTACCGACTCGTATCCGGCAGAACCGAGCGGAAGTTACCAAAGCCGCGCCGGACCAAATGAACAATTACAGCACAAACGGCCTCCCTAATTCTCAATACGCACCATGCTGGGTCAATGAAAGAAAGTGACAGACAACGAAGTCTGGTACATTGAACAATTGGAGTTGTATTATCAGGCGGGCAGGGATCACAAGAGCAGATATCTGAATAAAGCCAATGTACACATGACACAAAAGACTTAACAATTCTACTTAGACGGGCCCACGGACACACACACACACA
>CM068958.1:9022348-9047101 GCA_035128595.1 Eptatretus atami | reverse complement strand
TAGAGAGAGATGGCGGGAATTAGGCCGAACTTGCGAAAGAGAGTGAGTGAGGAGAGCTCGGCGGAAAAAGGCGATACGCGAGCGAGTGAGAGAGCTCGCGGGAAAAGGTGAACGCGAACGCGAAGCGAGTGAGGAGAGCTCGCGGGAAAGGCTGAAACACGCGCGGTGGAGTGAGAAGAAGAGTTGAGGCATTCGGCTGAAACGCGCGCAGCGCGGAGTTGAGGTCGTGGGAGGAGGACTCGACGAGCCGACCAAGGGAATGCTTTCTTTTCTTTGGGGTTTTGTGTATATGTGTGTGTGGCGCAGTCCGTAATGAACTGATTAAGTGCTTGTCATTGCCTTTATTTCGGTATTACTCTGCGTCGTTCTGCTTTTGTTTCTTTTGTATTACTGCATGATTGTATGACTGTAAAATAGGTGCTTCTCGTGTGCCATGAATTAAATGTTGCTGTGTTGAACTTGTTTCCCATTTCGCTTTCGTCTTTTCTTTTATTGAATCTCCATCCTGCTTACGTAAAGGGTTCGTATGGGCTTTAATACCCGATAATTATCGGAAACAGTCGAGGCCGACGATAACACCGTCGGTCGTTATCCCGATATGTAGGAACCGGGCCGCCCAAGCGGCTCGCCGCCGGAGTCGACCTGCGGCGAGGTGCGATCGCCGGTTTACACCCGCGTGGGTACTTAGGTAGGTCGAGTTTGGCGACAACCTACCCCACTCGGGTGCCGATTGGCACGATCGTGTGAGGCCGAAAGGCCCCACCGTGACTAGTCCCGGCGTTAGTCCGGAGGGTCACGAACAGAATTGTCCGTCTGGTGGGCGACGTGCCGCATTTCGAATCCCCCGTGGCCGTTCGCACGCCGGCAGGCCGAATTCGCAATCAATATATATCCTCCCGGGAAATGAAAGTGTCGTTTCTTGGAGTGGTTTGTGTGATCTTACCTTCTGAAAGAGGTTTGAACAATTCGTGCAAAATCATTCCCATAAAGAGCTGAAAACACCTTGAAGTTTCCTGTGTGGATGGAAAAATAAACAAGAAATGGCAATTAACAAAGATATTCACTGAACAGTGATGAGTGGTGAGGGTGAGGGCACTCAGGGCAGTGATTGAGTGGTGAGGGTGAGGCACTCAGGGGAGCAATTTTGTTGATGTGTTTCGTAATTAGACCCCGTGGTGTTTTTGGGTGGGAATGGCGAGTGGTAATTTTGTTGGAAACAACCACACGTGTGGACTGGCAGGATGTATTAACCACAACCAGGAAAAGGAAAGTGATGGCGTGGGACAGCGTTTGTACTCGACAGGGAGGGATAGGAGATGTTTTAGTGAAAATCCACATGAAGGATTTGAACCTGGGATCCCAAGATTAACTGAGCAACAGGTTGTGAACGTCCTAACATCCCGACACAGAACAGCTTATTCCTCACTCTCAGGAAATGTGTTCCATGGAGGAATGATTGGCTGCCATAACGATGCCACATGTGCTATCACATGCATGCTGACATTCCCAGAAGAGACATCATGTCCGGAAAATTAAACTACTAAAATATGATCAAGGGACGAACTACATGAATATAACAAACAGCAACCGAGAGTCGGATGTGATCTGACAGTGGAAATGCATGACACGACAGACACCCTGTCTGGTAATGAGAGTGACTGCTCTTGCGACCACAGCACGTGCTCTTTCTCATGTAATTAATCAATACGGGCATGATTATAGAAAAATCAAAGGAACATGTGATCAACGGAAAATAATGAGGGGGGATGACTAGGATCACTTCTCTCTTTATATCCGAACAAGAGCTAATTGGGGTAACCGATGATGTAACTGTTACAAACGATGAGAAAATAACTATAATCAACTTGAGGGGAGCATCTCGGTAGAGTGAAAACTCCGCCGCTCCAATACCTGCTAGGTCAGCTTAAGTGAAACCTGATATCCTATTCATTCATTTGGACCGTCAAGCAGTGCTCACAGAGTTACAGTTTGCAACTTTCCCTTTTACTTTTAATTTTACATACTCAATCATCTCGTCATAATATAGATTCCTGAACAAATTGATTTAACGTGAGTATATCCACCGAAGTTCCAAAATCAGCCACAATTTATAATTTTGGCATGTTTTTTGTTGAAATCACTTGTTAACATGTAGAAATGCAAAAAAAAAAAAATTCGAAATTTTTTGTTGATAAAAAAAATGTGCAAAATTTTTTTTTTTGTCTAACACATTTTTTTTTTGGGATCCAGGGGGGGGGGGGGGGGTTGGAAATCACTTAAAATATGTAGAAATGCAAAAAAAAGAAATCGAAAAATTTTTTGAAAAAAAAGTTGCAAAAATTTTTTCTCTAACTATTTTTTTTTTGGGGGGGGGGGGGGGTTGGAAATCACTTAAAACATGTAAAATGCAAAAAAAAAAAATTCAAATATTTTTTAAAAATTGGCCACCCATAGCGGCATATTGGTTTTGGACACGTCCAAAATCAAATGGCATGATCCTTGGACGCAAGACCAAACCCCCCACCAAGTTTTCGTCCGAAATCGTCGAGGGTTTTTCCATAATACGCGTTCACAAAACAAACAAACAACAACAAGCAGTCATAGAATGGTAACTTACGAAATCGTAACCTTGACCTATACCTTGTCCTAATAAAAGCTGTCTCTGAGAAGGTAGCAGACGGCAAACCAGACAGTTTAAGAGATTTGTACAAACACATAAAATCGAATTTGTTTGGATGTGACCTCAATGTGACCTTGACCGTTTGACCGATATTTTGACCAAAATCATAATCAGCACGGTGCACCACCTCCTGAATCACCGTGGTTGTGAATTTGACATTGGTAGCTCTTCGTCTCGGAGTTATCATTACAACATAAATGGTATGTTGACCTCACGCGTGACCTTACGCTTGATCCGATTTTGACCCCAAAATCTAACTCAGCACTAGCCATCCCCCCTGAAGTCAACGTGTGTAATTTGACATGGTAGCTGCTTCCGTTCTCGAGAATATCGTGCCTACAAACAAAAAAAACATCAACAACAAACAACACACAACACAGACAGCTCATAGACTGTATTACAAAATCGTCAACTTGACCTTCTGACCTTGTCTAATAAAAGCTGTCTCTGGAAGGTTAGCGACGCAAACCAGAAGTTTCTTACGATGATTCTGACCAAAACCAATCAAAATCGAGATGTTTTGATGCTTGACTCATGTGACTGACCGTTGAGCCGATTTGACCAAAATCTAATCGCACCTAGCCACACCCTCTGAATCAGTGGTTATATTGAACATTAGGTAGCTTCTTCCGTTCAGTTATCTGTACCAACCAATCAAAAATTCGAATGATGTTTGACCTCACTGTGAACTTGACCGTGCCGATTTCGACCAAAATCTATCAGCATTAGCCATCACCCTCCTGAATCACGGGTGTATTTGAACATGGTAGCTCTTCGTTCTCGAGTTATCGTGCCTACAAAAACAAACAAACAAGCAGTCATAGCTGGTATTACGAAATCGTCAAACTTCCTCTGACCTTGTCTAATAAAAGCGTCTCTAAGAGGTGGGAACGCACGTTACGATGTCTGCACAAAACAAGATCCCGGACCTGACCGATGACATGAAAAATCAATGCTGTCCTCCTGAATCACGTAGTGAATTTACTGGTAGGTCTCTCCGAGTCTACCGAAAATCAAAATCAAATGACTCATGTACTACTTGACTGATTACCAAAACAATCAGGCACTAAAGGGGGCTTTCAAACCCTTTTCGGGAAATTTTTTCCCCAAAGTTGTTATTGACATGTACTTCTCGTTCTGAGTATCGTCCAAATATCACGATGCCTCTTGACCTGACGTTACGATTTTGGACCCAAAAATCTAATCAGCACTAGCCATCACCCTTCCTGAATCACGTGATGTAATTTGACTTGTAGCTTCTTCCTGTTTCGAGTTTTATCTGTACAAACCAAACAAACATACAATTTGACCCAACACAAAACACTAGACAACGTGAGATTCATGACCAATTATAGCCATCATACCCGAAAGTGCTTATACTGGATTCTCCGTTCGTAGTAGTTACAAACAAAAAGAAAGTTTCCACCTGACCTTGACGTTGACGAGTTTACAAGATTAATCGCAACTTAGACCTTCACCCTTCTGATCAAAGCTGGCTCAGGAATGGTACACCATAGAGCTTTTCTTACTGAGTATTCTGTACAAACCATCAAAAATCGAATGTTTGACCTCACCGTGACCTTGACCGCGTCGACCGTTTTGACCAAACATCTAATCAGCACAGCCATCAACCCTCTGAATACGTGGTGTAATTTGACATTGGTAGCTTTTCGCTTCTCGAGTTAATCTGTACGCAATACCATCAAAAATCGAATATTTGGACTCCACTGTGACCTTGACTTTGACCGATTTGACCAAAATCTAATCAGCATCATGCCATCAACCCTCCTGAATCAACGTTGATGTAATTTGACAGTTGGGAGCTTCTTCCGTTCTCGAGTTTTTATCGTGCTCAAACAAACAAACACATAACTACAATATAGATGGTACTTACGAATCGTCAACTTGAACCTTGACCTTGTCTAATAAAAGCTGTCTTGAGAAGGGTAGCGACGCAAACAGAAGTTTCTACGATGATTCTGTACCAAGACCATCAAAAGATTGGAGTTTGACCTCACTCGTGACCTTGACCTTGAAGCGATTTGACCCAAAAATCTAAGAGCCTAGCACCACCTCTCTGTAATCACGTGTGTAATATTGACATTGTAGCTTCTTTCCGTTCTCGTTATCATTAACCATCAATATGCGATGTTTGACCTCACTGTGACCTTGACTTTGACCGATTTTCGACCAAAAATCTAAGCAGCACTGCCATCACCATCACGCTGAATCACGTGGTGTAATTTGACATTGTAGCTTCTCCGCTCTCGAGTTATCGTCCAACAACCACAAAAAAAACCCATACAAACGAATGCCCAATACAACTGGAGCCACTATGTACAACTGTTGACGATTTCGTATACAAAGAAATCTAATAGCAAACAAATCACCCCGGAACACGTGGAAATGTATACATTGAGTACTTACATCGTTCTAGTTATCGTCTACAACAGTAACAAACAAGCGTCATAGGACTGGTTACTTACGAAACGTCAAACTTGACCTGCTGACCTTGTCTAATAAAACTGTCTCTAGAGAGGTGCGACGCAAACCAGAAGTTTCTACGATGCATTCTGTAGCGCAAACCATCAAAAATCGAATTTTTGAGTTGTTTGAGCCTCAACTCGTGACCTGACCTGTTGACCGATTTGACCAAATCTACATCAGGCATAGCCATCACCCTCCTGCAATCACATGTGTGTAATTGACATTGGTAGTTTCCGTTCTCGAGTTATCTTGTACAAACATAAATGGATATGTTGACACCTCACTGTGACCTTGACCTTTGACGGATTTTGACCAAAATCTAATCACATAGCCATCACCGCTCCTGATCACGTGATGTAATTTGACATTGGTAGCTTCTTGTTCTCGAGTTATGTGCTACAAACAACAAACAAACACATGATCCAATACTTTAAAATCTTAGTCCACGTACAACTAAAACACAACAACAACGAAGTCATAAAACTTAGATCTTGATTGAAGTAACTTCTGTACGATAATCGGAACTTGACCTCTGACCTTGTCTAATAAAAGCTGTCTCTGGAGAAGGGTAGCGACGCAAACCAGAAGTTTCTACGATGATTCTGTACCAATCACCATCAAAATCGAATGTTTGACCTCATTTTGTGACCTGCCGTTGACCGATTTTGACCCAAATCTTAATCCAACTAGCATTCACCTCCTGAATCACGTGTTAATTGACATTGGTTAGCTTCTTTCGTTCCGAGTTATCTGTTTTTTTCACCAAACCATCAAAATCGAAATGTTGACCTCACTGTACCTTGACCTTTGACCGATTTTGACCGAAAATCTAATCAGCACTAGCCATCACCCCTCCTGAATCACGTGATGTAATTTGACATATGTAGCATTCTTTCGTTTCTGGCGAGTTATCGTGCCTAAAAACAAACAAACAACAACATACAAACATACAAACAACAACAAACAAGCAGTCATAGACTGGTACTTACGAAATCCTCAACTTGACCTCTGACCTTGTCTAATAAAAGCTGTCCTAGAGAAGGTAGCGAACCCGCAAACCAGAAGTTTCTACGATGTAATCTGTACAAACCATCAAAATCGAATATTTGACCTCACCGTGACCTTGACCGTTGACCGATTTTGACCAAATCTAATCAGCACTAGCCATCACCCTCCTGACATAGTGGTGTAATTTGACATTGGTTAGCTTCTTCCGTTCTCGAGTTATCTGTACCAACCATCAAAAATCGAATATTGACCTCACTGTGACCTGACCTTTGACCGATTTGACCAAAATCTAATCAGCACTAGCCATCACCCTCCTGAATCACGTTGTGTAATTTGACATTGGTAGCTTCTTCCGTTCTCAGTTATCGTGCCTACAAACAAACAAACAAACAAACATACAAACAAACAACAACAAACAAGAAACGAAAGTCATCAATATACTTACGAAATCTTTAGATTTCGTACATTAACAAACAAAAAGTAAACAGAACGCTACCATCCATCCATGGTAGTTATTACCCGCCACACCACCTAGACCACCTAAACATTTTGTCCAATATCTCGAACGTCTGTCGACATGGTTATCGAGATATTGTCAAAACAAAATATGTCGGAAACGAAATTTTCGTGAAATGAGCTCGTTCTTGTATCAGGGTTGATAAACATGAATAACTTAATTTGAATCCCTGTGATAAGGCAAAGCACGAGACCGTTTCCCTCATTTTACACGGCAGGTCGGTGTCTCCCGTTTTACAGTCTCCCTTCCGGTCGAGCTCCCAATGCCTCTCTCAGTTCTCTGACCCTCCCCAGCTCATCGAGGATGCACGAGTTCTTCGAGCGCCTCCACAGTAATACCGTGTTCAACCACACTCCGAACTGCAGGGATCATCCCTTCAATCCAAACCAGAGCTTCTCCATCCCCATTGACCCAATCTGAGGAAACTCCTTCAAACCAAGGGCCGAAGAGTTTTAACTCCTGTGGGAATAATGTGTGTGTATTTGGCGAGGTGGTGTGCAATCATACCTTCCAGAAAGGTTGGAAAACCTTGAGAAAATTCCGATCCACATAGAGTTGAAAACCTCTCGAGGTTTCTGTACAACAGACACGAGAAAAACGAGAATTGAGAATTAATCAAAGTTGTTTCACCCAATCACCCCAAATGATCAGTTATCT
Source organism: Eptatretus atami (assembly GCA_035128595.1). Lineage (NCBI taxonomy): Eukaryota > Metazoa > Chordata > Myxini > Myxiniformes > Myxinidae > Eptatretus > Eptatretus atami. The sequence goes on along the minus strand of CM068958.1, from coordinate 9,039,752 downwards.
CAAGTTAGGAAGTGTTCAAAGCGGGGACGGTGGTTCATGGTTGTGTGTGGTTTGTGAGTGGTGTGTGGTTGCTACGTTGTTGTCCTGCCCTGTTATGAAGTGTGTTCGTGTTTGGGTGGGTGTGATTGTCTGTACTGGTGCACATTATATCCTATGGGATTAAGGTGTGTTTCTGGAGTGTTTGTGTGATCTTACCTTCTAAGAAAGAGGTTTGAACAATTGTGGAAAATCATTCCACAAAGAGCTGAAAAACACCTCGAGGTTTCTGTGGGACAGGTTCCTGTGTGATGGAAACAATAAAACAAGAAATGCGAATAAATCAAAGATTTCCACTGAACAGTGATGAGTGGTGAGGTGTGGTGAGGGTGAGAGGCACTCAGGACAGGATGAGTGGTGAGGTGGGTAGACTCAGGGTGTGATGAGTGGGGAGGAAGAGTGCACTCAGGGAGCATTTGTTGATGTTCGTTTCGTATGTAGACTCGTGGTGTTGTGGTGGAATGGACGAGTGGTAGTTTGTTGGAAACAACCACACGTGTGGACTGCAGGATGTATTAGCCACACCAGGAAAAGGAAAGTGATGGCCTGACAGGTTTGTCCGCGACAGGGGAGGGAGTAGGAGATGTTGTCACAATCCCACATTGAAGGATTGAACCTGGATCCCAGATCCTGAGCACAGGTGTGAACGTCTAACATCCCGACCCAGAACAGATTCTTCCTCACTCTAGGAATGTGTTCGTTGGAGGATATGATTGCTGCCTACGATGCTCACATGCCATCACATCATGCATGACATTCTCCAGAAGCAGACATCATGTCGGAAATTAAAAACTAAATATTGATCAAGGCCGAACTACATGATAACAACAGCAACGAGAGTCGGATGTGACTGACAGTGGAATGCAAACCGACAGACATCTCACACACAAGTTTAGTAACAAGCTCAAATGAGCTAAGATTCCTCATCCTCTTAATGATGACGTCATAAAAACGAATTTGCCGTCATTGTGATGTATCAGGTTGCGATAAAATATCTGTGCTAATGCCGGCTTGATTCTGCAAACAAAATTCAAACAGCTTGCCTAGTTTCGGAGATAATTTGTTAGGCGATTTCCATTTAGCGGAAATATTTTGACGTCACAACTTTTTCTAGGAGGAATTTTCAAAATCGGAGACGGTTAATGTCCTGCGCAGGGTATTTTTAACATATATATGCCAAGTTTCAGGAAGTTTCGATGAAAACTGTAGCTGTGAAACAAAAAAGTCCACGAAGACACAACGTGAGTAAGACTTAGAGATCCTCCATGATTATCTCCGAAACTAGGCAAGCTGTTTGAATTTTGTTTGCAGGAATCAAGCCGGGCATTAGCACAGATATTTTATCGCAAACCTGATACATCACAATGACGGCAAATTCGTTTTTATGACGTCATCATTAAGAGGATGAGGATCTTAGCTCATTTGAGCTTGTTACTAAACTTGTGTGTGAGATGTCCTGTCGTGTCTGCATTCCACTGTCAGGTCACATCCGACTCTCGTTGCTGTTTTGTTATCATGTAGTTCGGCCCTTGATCCAATATTTAGTTGTTTAATTTTCCGACATGATGTCTCTTCTGGAGAATGTCATGCATGATGTGATGGCATGTGAGCATCGTATGGCAGCAATCATTCCTCCACGAACACATTCCTGAGAGTGAGGAAGAATCTGTTCTGGGTCGGGATGTTAGACGTTCACACCTGTGCTCAGGATCTTGGGATCCCAGGTTCAAATCCTTCATGTGGGATTGTGACCAAACATCTCCTATCCCTCCCCTGTCGGGACAAACCCTGTCCAGGCCATCACTTTCCTTTTCCTGGTGTGGCTAATACATCCTGCCAGTCCACACGTGTGGTTGTTTCCAACAAATTACCACTCGTCCATTCCCACCCACAACACCCACGATCTACATACGAAACGAACATCAACAAATGCTCCCTGAAGTGCAATCTCTCCTCCCACTCATCACAACCCTTGAGTCTACCTCACCTCACACTCATACTGTCTGGTGGCCTCTCACCGCTCACCACACCTCACACCATCACTGTCAGTGGAAAATCTTTGCATTCATTCACATTTCTTGTTTATTTTTCCATCACACTAAGGAACCTGTCCAACAGAAACCTCGAGGTGTTTCAGCTCTGTTGTGAATGAATTTCCACAATTGGTTCAAAACCCCTTTCAGAAGGTAAGATCACACAAAACCATCCAGAAACCACACCTTAGATCCCATAGGAGTATAATGTGGCAAGCCAAGTACAGACAATCACACCACCCAAAACGAACACAACTTCATACAGGCAGGAACAACAAGACGCACACACATCCATCACAAACCACCACAACCATACACCGTCCCCGTTGAACATCCAACTGAGGGTGACCATGATCATTTGGGGTGATAATTGGTGAAACAACTTTGATTAATTGCTCAATTCTCGTTTTTCTCGTTCTGTGTACGAGAAACCTCGAGAGGTTTTCAACTCTATGGGATCGGTAATTTTCCTCAAGGTTTCTGCAACCTTTCTGAAGGTAGATTGCACCCACCTCGCCAAATCACACTACATTATTCACACGGATTAAAATACTTCAGCCTTGGTTGAAGGAGTTTCCGTCAAGATTTGGTCAATGGGGATGTGAGGAAGCTCTGGTTGGATTGAGAGGGATGAATCCCTGCAGTTCGGCAGTGTGGGTTGAAACGGTATCTGTGAGGCCTCGATGAAGAACTCGTGCATACTCGATGAGTGGGGGGAGAGAACTGAGAGAGCTCGGGAGCTCGAACCGGAAGGGAGACGTAAAACGGCGAGACCACCGACCGACTGCCTGTTAAAATGAGGGAAACGGTCCCGGTCTTTTGCCTTATATCACAGGATTTCAATTAAGTTATTCATGTTTATCTAACACCTGAGACAAGAAGACGCTCATTTACGAACATTTCCGGTTTCCCAATCATTAAAAGATCTTGGTTAACAGATATGATAACTCATCAACAGCTTCGATGATTGTTTCAAGTGTTGGTGTGTGGTATGTTGTTACATAGACACATCGAAGATTGCGTAGTATATGTTCACTCTTCTCTGTTGCTCGATCTATGATTCGTGTATTTGGACTTTTTTGTTGTTTGTATGTTGTTTTGTTGTTAGCGCACGATAACGAGAACGAGAAGCTACCACAATGTCAATTACAAACAGTGATCAGGAGGGTGATGGCTTAGTGCTGATTAGATTTGGGTCAAATCGGTCAACAGCGTCAGGTCACAGTGAGGTCAAATTACGATTTTTTGAATGGTTTGGTAACAGATAACTGAGAACGGAAGAAGCTAACCAATGTCAAATTAACAAATAACCCCGTGAATTCAGTGAGGGGGTGTAGTGCTGATTAGATTTTTGTCAACAATCGGTCACAGTGGCAAGGTCACGGTGAGTCAAGACATTGATTTTGGATGGTTCTTTAAGATTACCATCGGTAGAAACTGTCGGGTTGTGCGTCGCACTTCTCTAGGACGACGCTTTATTAGACAAGGTCAGAGGTCAGTTGAAGATTTCGTAAGGTACAGTCTATGGAACTGCTTGTTGTTATGGTTTGTAGGCACGATAATCGCCAGAACGGAAAGAATGCTACATATGTCATTACAATCACGTGATTCAGGGGGGTGATGGCTAGTGCTGATTAGATTTTTGGTCAAAATCGGTCAAAGGTCAAGTCACAGTGAGGTCAACGATCTTCGATTTGATGGTTTGGTAAGAAAAAAAAAAAACAGATAACTCGAACGAAAGAAGCTAACCAATGTCAAATTACAACCACGTGATTCAGGAGGGTGAAATGCTAGTGCGATTAAGATTTGGTCAAAATCGTCAACGGGCAGGTCACAAAATGAGGTCACAATCGATTTTGATGGTTTGTACAGAATCATCGTAGAAACTTGGTTTGCGTCGCTACCCTTCTCACGAGACAGCTTTTTAAGACAAGGTCAGAGGTCAAGTTCACGATTTCGTAAGTACCAGCTATGACTGCCTTGTTTACTTACGAAATCTAAAAGATTCGTAAGTATATTGATGATTCCGTTTCTGTTTGTTTGTTTGTTTGTTTTTAGTTTGTTTACGTACAGGAACTAAAGAATTTGTAAAAGTATATGATGACTTCCGTTTATGTTTGTTTTGTTTGTTGTTTGTAGCACGATAACTCGATGAACGAAGAAGCACCAATGTCAAATTACAACCACGGTGATCAGGAAGGGTGATGGCTAGTGCTGATTAGATTTGGTCAAAATCGGTCAAAGGTCAAGGTCACAAGTGAGGGTCAACATCCAAAAATGATAACTCGAGAACGGAAAACTACCAATGTCAATTACACCATGTGATTGCAGGAGGTGTGGCTAGCACGCGCTGATGGTAGATTTGGTCAAATCGGTCAAAGGTCAAGGTCACAGTTGAGGTCAAACATCTCAAAAAAACATTCGATTTTTGATGGTTTTGGTACAGAATGCATCGTAGAAACTTCTGGTTTGCGTCGCACCTCTCTAGAGACAGTTTTATTAGACAAGGTCAGAGGTCAAGTTGACGATCTTCGTCAAGAACCGTCCTATGAACTGATTGTTTGTTTGTTGTAGCACGATAACTCGAGAACGGAAGAAGCTACCAATGTCAAATACACCACGTGATTCCAAGGAGGGTGATGCAAGTGCTGATTAGATTTTTGTAGAAATCGGTCAACAGGTCAGGGTCACAGTGAGGCAAATATCGATTTTTGTGGTTTTGGACAATAACTCGAGAAGCGGAGAAGCTAACAATGTCAAATTACACAGTGATTCCGTGATGGTGATGGCTGAGTGCTGCTTAGATTTTGGTTAAAATCGGTCAAAGTCAAGGTCACAGTGAGGTCAAACATCCAAAAAATGATAACCGAGAACGGAAGAAGCTACAATGTCAAATTACACCACGTGATTACAGAAGGTGGTGCTAGCGCTCTTAGATTTTTGTGGTCAAAATCGTCAAGTCAAGGTCACAGTGAGGTCAAACATCCCAAACAATCCGATTTTGATGGTTTGGTACAGAATCATCGTAGAATTCTGTTGCGTCGCTACCCTTGCTCCAAGACAGCTTTATTAGACAAGGTCAAGGTCAAGTTGACGATCGTAAGTAACCATCTAATGAATGCTGTTTGTTTGTTTGAGGCACGATAACTCGAGAACGGAAGAAGCTACCAATGTCAAATACATCAACGTGATTCAGGAGGGTTGATGGCTGATGCTGAATTAGATTTTGGTCAAAATCGGTCAAAGGTCAAGGTCACAGTGGAGTCCAAATATTCGATTTTTGATGGTTTGGTAATAACTCGAGAACGGAATAAGCTACCAATGTCAAATTACACACGTATTCAGAGGTTGATGGCTAGTGCTGATAGATTTTGGTCAAAACGGTCACCGGTCAAGGTCACGGTGAGGTCAAAACATTCGATTTTTGATGGTTTGGTACAAAACTCAGAACGAAGAAGCTACAATGTAAAATTACAGCCACTGATCAGGAGGGTGAATGGCTAAAGTTGCTGAATTAGATTTTTGGTCAAAAACTCGTCAAGCGTCAAGGTCACGGTGAGTCAAACATTTCGATTTTTGAATGGTTTGGTAACAGATAACTCGACGAACGGAAGAACTACCATGTCAAATTACAGCCACGTGATTCAGGAGGGTGATGGCATGTGCTGATTAGATTTTGGTCAAAATCGGTCAACGGTCAGGTCACGGTGGAGGTCAAAACATTCGATTTTGATGGTTTGTACAGAATAAAACTCGAAAACGGAAGAAGCATACAAGTCAAATTACACACCGTGATTCAGGAAGGGTGATGGCAGTCTGATTAGATTTTTGGGTCAAAATCGGTCAACGGTCAGGTCAAAGTGAGGTCAAACTTCGATTTTGATGAGTTTTGGTAACAGATAAACTCGAGAACGGAAGAAGCTACCAATGTCAAATTACACCAATACCGTTTGGGGGGAAAAAAAAAAAAAATTTTCCCCCCCAAGGGAAAAGGGGGGTTTTTGGGGAAAGGGGCCCCCCCCCCCCCTCCCCTTTTTAGTGGCCCTGATTAGATTTTGGTCAAAATCAGTCAAAGTCAAGGTCACAGTGAGGTCAAATATTCGATTTTTGATGGTTTCGGCTACAGAAAACTCGAGAACGGAGAACCTACCAATGTCAAATTACACCTACGTGATTCAGGACGGGTGATGGCAGTGCTGATTAGATTTTGTCAAAATCGTCAATCGGTCAGAGGTCACGGTGAGTCAAACATTCGATTTTGATGGTTTTGGTAGCAGAACTCATCGTAGAAACTTCTGTTTTTTTGGCGGTTCCGGCAAAAAAACCCCTCTCTAGAGAACAGCTTTTTATTAGACAAGGTCAGAGGAAGTTTGACGATTTCGTAATACCAGCTATGACTGCTGTGTTGTTTGTTTGTTGTAGGCACGATAACTCAGAACGGAAGAAGCTACCATGTCAAATTACACCACGTGATTCAGGAGGTGATGGCAATGCGATTAGATTTTGGTCGAAATCGGCACGGGCAAGGTCACAGTGAGGTCAAAATATTCGATTTTTGATTTGGTTGGTACAGATAATGAGACGGAAGAGCTACCTAATGTCAATTAACCACTTGATTCAGAGGGTGTGGCTAGTGCGATTAGATTTTGGTCCAAAATCGGCTCAATAGGTCAAGGTCACAATGAGTCACCAGACATCCAAAACATCTCGATATTTTGATTGTTTTGGTAGAATCAATCGTAAGAAACTTCTGGTTTGCGTCGCTAACCTTCCTAGAGACAGCTTTTATTAGACAAGGTCAGAAGGTCAAGTTGACGATTTGTAAATACAGTCTATGACTGCTGTTTTGTGTTTGTTTTTTGTTTGTAGGCACGATATACTCCAGAACGGAAGAAGCTACCCATGTCAAATTACACACGTGCTTTCAGGAGGGTGATGGCTAGTGCTGAGTTAATTTTGGGGTGAAAATCGGATCAATAGGTAAGGTCACAGTGAGGTCAAACATCCAAAAAATTGATAACTCGAGACGGAAAAGCTACCAATTGTCAAATTACAACCACGTGATTCGGAGGTGGTGCACCGCTGCTGATTTGATTTTGGTCAAATATCGGTCAAGAGGTCAAGGTTAACATTGAGGTCAAACATCCAAACAAGATTCGATTTTGAATTGTTTGGTACAATATCTCGTATAAACTTCTGGGGTTGCCGTTGCTACCTCTCTAGAGACAGCTTTTATTAGACAAGGTTAGAGTCAAGTTACGATTCGTAAGTACCCATTCTATGACTGCTTGTTGTTTTGTTTGTTTGTTTGTTACTTAAACGAAATCTAAGAATTCGTAGTAATATTGATGGACTTCCGTTTCTGTTTGTTTGTTTGTTTGTTTGTTTGTAGGCACGAACTCGAGAACATGGAAGAAAGCTCAATGTAATTACAACACGTGATTCAGGATGGTGATGGCAAGTGCGATTAGATTTTGGTCGATAATCGTCAACGTCCAAGGTCACAGTGAGGTCAAATATTGATTTTCTGATGGTTTGGTACAGGATAACTTCGAGAACGGAAGAAGCACCAAATTGTCAAATAACCACTTGATTCACGAGGGGTGATGGCTAGTGCGATTAGATTTTTGGTCAGAATCGTCAAAGGTCAAGGTCACGGTGAGGTCAAACATTCGATTTTTGATGGTTTGGTAACAGAATCATTGTATAGAACTTCTGGTTTGCGTCGCTACCTTCTCTAGAGACAGCTTTTATTGGACAATCAGAGGTAAGTTTGACGATTTCGTAAGTACGCAGTCTATGACTTGCTTGTTTGTTGTTTGTATGTTTGGTTTGTTTTGTTTTTAGGCACATAACCTGAGAACGGAAGAAGCTACCTAACTCAAATTACATCAACGGTATAGTGAGGGTGATGGCTAGTGCTGATAAGATTTTGTCATATCGGTCAAAGGTCAAGTCACAGTGAGGTCAAGTATTCGATTTTTGATGTTTGGTTACAGATAACTCGAGAACGGAGAAGCTACCAATGTCAAATTACACCAGCTGATTCAGGAGGGTGATGGCTAGTGCCCTTGATTAGATTTGGTCAACACGGTAAACGGTCAAGGTCAACAATGAGCGTCAAACATTCGATTTTGATGGTTTGGTAAGAATCATCGTGAACTTCTGTTGCTCGCTACCGGATTCCCTAGAGAGCAGCTTTTATTAGACAAGGTTCAGAGTCAAGTTGACGATTTCATACGTACGCAGTCTATGACTGCTTGTTTGTTTGTTGTATGTTTTGTTTGTTGTAGGCACGATAACTCGAGAACGGAAGAAGCTAACCAATTCAAAATTTGACATCACGTGATTCCAGAGGGATGCTAGTGCTGATTCAGATTTTGGTCAAAATCGGTCAAGGTCAAGGTCACAGTGAGGTCAAAATATTCGATTTTGATGTTTGGTACAGATAACTCGAGAACGGAAGAAGATACCAATGTCAAATTACACCACGTGATCAGAGGGTGATTGGCTAGTGCTGATTAGATTTTGGTCAAAATCGGTCAACGGTCAAGGTCACGGTGAGTGTCAAACATTTCGATTTTTGCCTGGTTTTTTTTTTTTTTTGGTAACAGAATCATCGTAGAAATTCTGGTTGCGTCGGCTTCCTTCTCTAGAGACAGCCTTTTATTAGACACAGGTCAGAGGTAAGTTGACGATTTCGTAAGTACCAGTCTATGACTGCTTTGTTTGTTTGTTACTTACGAAATCTAAAGATTTCGTAATAATATTGAATGACTACCGTTTTCTCTTTGTTGTTTGTTTTGTTTGTATGTTTGTTGCTTGTTACTTACGAAATCTTTAGATTCGTAGTATATTGATGACTTTCCGTTCTGTTTGTTTGTGGTGTTGTTTGTTTGAGGCACGATAACTCGAGAATCGAGAAGCTAGACCAATGTCAAAATTACACACGTGCTTCACGGAGGGTGATGGCTAGTGCTGATTAGATTTGGTCAAAATCGTCCAAAGTCAAGGTCAAGTGAGGTCAAATATTCATTTTTGATGGTTGGTACAGATAACTCGCGCCAACGAGAACTACCAAATGTCAAATTACAGCCACGTGATTCAGGAGGGTGATGCTTAGTGCTGATTAGTTTTGGTCAAAACGGTCAAAGTCAAGGTCACAGTGAGGTCAAACATCCAAAATAATGATAACTCGAGCAACGGAAGACAAGGCTACCAATGTCATTACAGCCACGTATTCAGGGAGGGTGATGCTAGTGCTGATTAGAATTTTGGTCAAAATCGGTCAAAGGTCAAGGCAACAGTGAGTCAAAATTCAATTTTTTGATGGTTTGGTACATGATCATGTAGAAATTCTGGTTTGCGCGCTACCTTCTCCAGAGACAGCTTTATTAGACAAAGTCAGAGTCAAGTTGACGATTTGTAAGTACCAGTCATATTGTTTGTTGTTTGTTTGTAGTTGTTTGTTTGTATGTTTTTTTGTAGGCAACGATAACTGGAGAACGGAAGAAGCTACCTCATGTCAAATTACATCACGTGATTCCAGGAGGGTGAATGGCTAGCGCTGATTAGATTTGGTCAAAATCGGTCAGGCAAGGTCACAGTGGTCAATACATAATTCCGTAAATAACGTGGAGAAATGTGAGTATTTGTTCGCTCAGACGTTACGAGTTCGTTTAAACTTCGATTTTAATTTTGTCTTCGTTTGCGATCGCTTTCGATGCTTAAAACTCGGTGTCGAAATTCTGGTAAAAATCGATGTTTTGGAGACGTTTTTAAGATTGATAAAAATATTTCACTCGAAGCGTCAAAGGGTCGTCCATGATGCAGTGCCGCTCGAGGCAATACGTCACGGGTTCGTCCATGATGCAGTGCGCTCGAGCCAGAACGTCACGGGTCGTCCATGAGCATGCGCGTCGAGCAGACGCGTCGTGAGTACTTAAGGTTTTCCACAGTGTGCCGTGGTGGACGGGTTTTTTTCATAAAGATGGTGTTTAAAAAGTCATCTTTTTATCCATAAGAGGTATCGTCGCATGCCTGACTGCGAGCCGTGCCGGATTATGTAGATTGTTGGTTGGATGGCCGGAATATTACGGTTTTGTGACTTTGATAAAAAATATTAAATAATTCGGTGGAGAAATGCCGATTTTTGCTTTGCTCGACGTTACGAGTTCATTTAACTTCGATTTTAATTTTGTCTCGTTTTTGCGATCCGCTTGGACGCTTAAGAACCGTTGTCGCAAATTCTGGTAAAAAATCGATGTTATGAGATTATGTGGGTGTTCGTATCTGAGGTTTATGCACTGAATATTATGCTATGAGGGGGATTGTAAGACACACATAGCGCATCCGTTTGCATCGCTACTCTCTAGAGAACACTTTATTAGACAATGTCAGAGGTCAGTGACGATTTCGTAAAGTACCAGTCCTATACTGGGCTTGTTTGTTTGTTATCTTGCAAAAACGAAGTTTTTGCAAGATATGTTAGTCAGCTCTGTGTGTGTTTTTTTTTGTTTGTTTGGTTTGTTGTCTGTAATCACTGAAAAAAAAATTCTGCAGATCACAGTTTCATTGGAAATTTTTGTAACTTCGCATATTCAGAGGCTAGTGAGGTCCCTTTCAGGCCATAAAATTTTGAAGGCAACGGTCAAAGGTCAAGGTCACTTTTTCGACAATCAGTGTATCGACAAAACCCTCATTTTGAGTAATTTTGATTCGGATCGTCTTCAAACTTCATGGGAATATAGTTCATGGTCGGCGCGCTCAGCTGATTATTTTTGGTAGCGATTGCCTGACCCTTCATGTGGTTTTTTTGTTGCTTGTTTTTTTTTTATCTGTATCGACTATAAATCAGCTTTGCAGAGCACAGTTTCTCATTGGAAATTTTTGAACTTCGCATATCAGAGGCCTATAAGTTCCTTCAGCGCATAAAATTTGAAGGTCAAGGCCTTTGTCCAAATCAGGGGAAGTCGACGAAACCCTTATTTTTTGAGTAATTTTGTCGATCGTCTTAAACTTCATGGGAATATAGTTCATGTCTGCATTCAGCTATTAATTTTTTGGTGCGATTGGCCTTGACTTCATGGTTAACGCTAAGGTCAAACATTTGACCCCAACGTCAAATTCTTCAAGTTTTAGGAAACCATATGGCGTGTAGTACCACCCTCAAAATTGAACACCTCGATGAGTGCTTTCTAGATAATCAAGCTTGGAGACATTATGGACGTATTGGTGACGTTATGAGGCAAACGCATATTTTTTTCATGGTTACTCTGTAGAACGATCTCATCGAATCTCTCGTAGGCAGATATTCCTCAAGGAGTCGCTCCTGGTGAATATCAGCTCTGTTCACCTCAGTGTTAACCCTTAAAGAAGTCACACTTGGTCACCTTTTCAAGATACGGATCTACCTTCGGTGACATTTGGTTTATACTTAAGAATCTAAAGATTTCGTAAGTATATTTGATGAACTACCGCTTTCTGTTTGTTTGTTTGTTTGTTTTGTAATGTTTGTACTTACGAATCTAAAGATTTCGTAAGTATATTGAATGACTTCCGTTTCTGTTTGTTTGTTTGTATGTTTGTTTGTTTTGTTTGTAGGCCGATTAACTCGAGAACGAAGAAGCTTCCAATGTCAAATACACCACGTGATTCAGGAGGGTGATGGCGTGCTGCATTAGATTTTGGTCGAAATCGGTCAGCGTCAAGGTCACAGTGAGGTTCAAACATTTCGATTTTTGATGGTTGGTACAGCAATCAACTCGAGAAACTCTGGTGCAGCAGCTACCTCTAAGATTTGTATTAGAAGTTCAGGTCATTAGATTCAGCCAGCTAGTGATGCTGTGTTCTACGAAATTAAGATTTTGTCAATGAGACTCGTTTCTAAGTGTTTTAGTGTCAGTGTATGTTTGTGTGCAACATCCAAGATAACATCGAGAACTGGAAAGAAGCTACAATGTCAATTACATCAACGTGATTCAGGAGGTTGATGCGTGGTGCCTGATTAGATTTTGGTCAAAAATCGTCAAAGTCAAAGGTCACATGAGCGTCAAATCAAACTTTTTTCGAATTTTGATGAGTTTGGTACAGAATCATCGTAGAGAACTCTGGTTTGCGTCGCTACCTTCTCTAGAGACAGCTTTTATTACCAAGGTCAGAGGTCAAGTTTGAACAATTTCGTAAGACCAAGTCCTATGTACTGCTGTTTGTTGTTTGTGTAGTTGTTTCACGATAAGTCGAGAACGAAGAGCTACCAATGTTCAATATAAACACCTGATTCAGGAGGGTTGATGGCTAGTGCTGATTAGATTTTGGTCAAAATCGTCACGGTCAAGGTTCACGGTGAGGTCAAACATCTTCGAATTTTTGATGGTTTGGTACAGATAACTCGAGACGGAAGAAGCTACCGAATGTCAAATATACACCACGTAATTCAGAGGAGGTGATGGCTAGTGCTGATTAGATTTTGGTCAAATCGGTCAACGGTCAGATGTCACGGTGAGGTCAAAACATTCGATTTTGATTGGTTTTGGTACAGAATCATCTAGAAACTTCTGGTTTTGCGTCGCTACCTTCTCTAGAGACAGCTTTTAATTAGACAAGGTGCAAGGTCAAGTTGACGATTTCGTAAGTACCTAGTCTATGAAACTTGTTTTTGTTTGTTTGATTTTGTTTGTTTGTTTGTTAAATTTTTTGTTTGTTTGTGGGTATGAAACGGAACTACAGCAACGTATTCAGGTGACTAGTCGATTAGATTTTGTCAAATCGGAGCAAGTCAGGGAGCAACTTAGTTTTGGCTAACCCAAAGACTCAAGTCAAAATTGCCAACCACGTGATTCAGGAGGTGGATGGCTTAGTTGCTGATTAGATTTTGGTCAAAATCGTCAAACGATCAAGGTCACGGTGAGTCAAACATTCGATTTTATGGTTTGTAACAGAATCATCTAGAAACTTCTGGTTTGCGTCGCTACCTTTCTCGAGGACAGCTTTTATTAGACAAGGTCAAGGTCAAGGTTGACGATTTTCGTAAGTTACCATCTATGACTGCTGTTTGTTTGTTTGTTTTGTGAACGCGTATATGGAAAAACTCCTCGTCGATTTCGACGAAACTTGGTGGGGGGTTTGGTCTGCGTCCAAGGATCATGCATTTGATTTTGGACGTGGCCAAAATCCATAGGCGCTATGGGTGGCCAATATTTAAAAAAATATTTGAATTATTTTTTTTTGCATTTCTACATGTTTTAAGTGATTTCCAACACCCCCCCCCCCCCAAAAAAAAAATAGAGAGAAAAAATTTTTGCAATTTTTTTTCAAACAAATTTCGATTTTTTTTTGCATTTCTACATATTTTAAGTGATTTCCAACCCCCCCCCCCCCCGACCAAAAAAAATTGTTAGAAAAACAAAAAATTTTGCACATTTTTTTTTAAACAAAATTTCGATTTTTTTTTTGCATTTCTACATGTTAACAAGTGATTTCAACAAAAAACATTGCCAAAATTATAATTGTCGGCTGATTTTGGAACTTCGGTGGATATACTCACGTAAATCAATTTGTCTCAGGAATTATATTATGACGTAATGAATTGAGTATGTAAAATTAAAGTAAAAGGAAAAGTTGCAACTGTAAGCTCTGTGAGCATGTTGACGGTCAAATGAATAATAGGATATCAGGTTTACTTAAGTGACCTAGCAGTAATCTGGACGGCGGAGTGTTTGCACTCTACCGAGTGCTCCCCTCAAGTAGTGATTATAGTTATTTCTCATCGTTGTAACAGAGTTACATCATCGTTACCCCAATTAGCTCTGTTCGGATATAAAGAGAGAAGTGATCCTAGTCATCCCCCCTCACTTTATTTTCGTTGATTCACATGTTCCTTTGATTTTTCTATAATCATGCCCGTTTTGATTACATACATGAGAAAGAGCACGTGCTGTGGTCGCAAGAGCAGTCACTCTCATTACCAGACAGGGTGTCCTGTCGTGTCTGCATCCACTGTCAGTCACATCCGACTCTCGTTGTTTTGTTATCATGTAGTTCGTCTTGATCAATATTTGTAGTTTTTAATTTTCCGACTGATGTCTTCTGGAAATGTCAATGCATGATGTATGCATGTGAGCATCGTATGGCAGCAATCATTCCTCCATGACACATTCCTGAGAGTGAGGAATAATCTGTTCTGTGTCGGGATGTTAGACGTTAAACACTGTGCTCAGAGGATTTGGGATCCCAGGTTCAAATCCTTCATGTGGGATTTCACTAAACATCTCCTATCCCTCCCTGTCGTACAAACTGTCCACGCCATCACTTTCCTTTTCCTGGTGTGGTTAATACACTCTGCCAGTCCACACGTGTGGTTGTTTCCAACAAATTACCACTCGTCCATTCCACCCACAACACCATGGGTCTAATACGAAACGAACATCAACAAAATGCTCCCGGATGCCCTCTCCCTCCCCACTGCATCACCCTGAGTGCCTCACCCTCACCACTCATCACTGCCTGAAGTGCCCTCACCCTCACACTCATACACTGTTTCAGTGAATATCTTTGATTAATTGCATTTACTTGTTTTATTTTCCATCACACAAGAACTTCAAGGGTGTTTTTCAGCTCTTATGGGAATGAATTTGCACAATTGTTCAAACCTCCTTTCGAAGGTAAGATCAACACAAACCACTTCCAAGAAACGACACTTTCATTCCCGGGAGGATATATATTGATTGCGAATTCGCCTCCGCGCGTCGAAGGCCACGGTGATTCGAATTGCCGGCACGTTCGCCCACCAGGACGGACAATTCTGTTCGTGACCCTCCGGACTAACGCCGGAGCTCAGTCACGGTGGGGCCTTTCGGCCTCACACGATCGTGCCAATCGGCCACCCGGTGGGGATAGGTTGTTCGCCAAACTCGACCTACCTAAGTACCCACGCGGATTTGTAAACCGGCGATCGCCACCTCGCCGCAGGTCGACTCCGGACGCGAGCGCTTGGCTGGCCCGTTCCGTACATATCGGGATAACGACGCGGTGTTATCGTCGGCCTGACTGTTCCGATAATTATCGGGTATTAAGCCCCATACGAACCCTTTACGTGAAAGCAGGATGGAGATTCAATAAAGAAAAGACAAGCGAAATGGGTAAAAATCAGTTCAACACAAAGCAACATTTAATTCATGGCACATCGACGAAGCCACGTATTTTACAGTCATACATCATGCCAGTAATACAAAAAAAGCAGAACGACGCAGAGTTAATACCGAATAAAAGGCAATGACAAGCACTTAATCAGTTCTATTTACGGACTGCGCCTACACACACATATACGACAAAACCCCAAAGAAAAAAAGGATTCCCTTGGTCGGCCGTCGAGTCCTCCTCCCACGACCTCAACTCCGCGCCGCGCGTTTTCAGGAAGCTCTAAACTCTCTCTCAACTCCACCCGCGGGCGTCTTCAGCCCGAAGCCTCAACTCCTTCTCACTCCACCCCGCGCTTTTCAGCCGAAGCTACACTCTCTTCTCAACTCCACGCCGCGCGCCTTTCACCAAAGCTCAACTCTCTTCTCATACCTCCAACCGCGCCCCGCCGTTTCAGCCAGCTCAACTCTCTTTCTCAACTCCACCCACGCGTGTTTCAGCTTTCCGCCGAGCTCTTCCTCACTCGTCTCGCTGTTCGCGTTCATCCTTTTCCCGCCTGAGCTCTCCTCACTCGCTCTGCGTTCGAGCCTTCCGCCGAGCTTCTCGACTCACTCTTTCGCGTTCGGCCTTTCCCTGCCGAGCTCTCCTCCACTCGCTCGCAGTCATTCGCGTTCGGCCCTTTCCCGCCGAGCCTCCTCCTCACTAGCTTCGCGTTCGGTCCTTAAACTCAACTTCCTGTCTTCGCGTTTTTCGTTCCCGCCCTTTTCTTCAGCAAGCCCCGCCCTTGCGCTCGCGTTCTGCCCTTTTTCACAAAGCCCCGCCCCCTCTCACTACCGCCCTCCTTCAGAACATGCTGGATAACTTCCGTGAAGGAGGGGTCTCCACCCAATCTGCGACGCTCTGCACCGCCGTGGCATTCTTCTCTTCCTCGCAGGGTGAAATCCACCGCGGGCGGCGCATTCGTCAGGAGGGGGGCAGGGGAGGCCGCTGCTTTTCCCGGTCGTCGAAGGCGCAGGCCTCTGGAACCGTGTGCCGAGTCAGAAACGCGGTGGTTGTTGAGTGGCGTGGTTTGGTGGTTGCGGTTGAGACGTGTTGGGTTCAAAATAAAGGATAGAACAGAAAAAACGGCTATCTCAAAGCGTCGCAGCCCGAATGAATCACATAAATTCCCTTTAGACAACGGGTTGGGCTAACTACAACATGTACTTGAGATACTCACCTACGGACCTGAATGGTGGTTTGCGAATTTCCACAGCAGAACAATATGTACACCAGGGACAGACAATCACCCCCCATACATGTACACACTTCATCAAAGGCGACAGGACAAACAATGAACACAAAACCACACACGACTCCAAAACCACACAGCAAACTCATTGACACCACCGTCCCCCTTTATAAACACTCCTATGTTTGAGGATGAACTGATCATTGTGAGGTGAATTTGGGTGAAACAACTTTGATTAATTTCAATTCTCGTTTTTCTGTGTCCGTTGTACAGAAACGTGTCCCACAGAAACCTCACGAGGGTTTTTTTTCACTCTTTGTTTGGATGGAATTGTTCGAGGTTTTCCCACACTTTCTGAAGGTAGATTGCACACCCACTCGCAAAATACACCACATTAATCCCACAGGATGTAATAACTTCTTCAGTCCTTGGTTTGAAGAGTTTCCTCAACGATTGGGTTCATGGGATGGAGAAGCTCTGGGTTTGGATTGAAGGGATAATCCCTGCAGTGCGGAGTTGGTGTTGAACCGGTATTACTGAGGAGGTTCCTGGAAGAATCGTGCATCCTCGATGAGCTGGGGAGGGTGGAGGGTCAGAGAACTGAGAGAGGCATTGGGAGCTAAGACCGTAGGGAGACGGTAAAGATGGGCGAGACCAGCCGAATGCCTGTAAAATGATGGGAAAAACGGTCCCTTGTGCTTTGACCCTTATCAATCAGGAATTCATATTAAGTATTTCAGTTTATCAACACCTGGTAACGAACGAGCTCATTTCACGAACATTTCCGGTTTCCCCAACCGAATCATTATTTCTGGGTTTTTGACCAGATATCTCGTATACTGCACTGTGCAGACGTTCTGAAAGATATGGGAGCAAACAATGTTTCCAGGTGGGTGAGTTGTTGGTGACGGGTTTATTGATTATAGTTATTTTCTCATCGTGTAACAGCAGTTACACATCGTTAACC
>CM068958.1:9000929-9012781 GCA_035128595.1 Eptatretus atami | reverse complement strand
GTTACATCATCGTTACCCCAATTAGCTCTGTTCGGATATAAAGAGAGAAGTGATCCTATCATCCCCCTCCTTTATATTTTCGTTGATCACATGTCCTTTGATTTTCTATAATCATGCCCGTATTTGATTAATTACATGAGAAAGAGCACGTGCTGTGGTCGCAAGAGCAGTCAGCTCTCATTACCAGACAGGGTGTCCTGTCGTGTCTGCATTCCACTGTCAGATCACATCCGACTCTCGTTGCTGTTTTGTTATCATGTAGTTCGTCCCTTGATCCAATATTTAGTAGTTTAATTTTCCGACATGATGTCTCTTCTGGAGAATGTCATGCATGATGTGATAGCATGTGAGCATCGTATGGCAGCAATCATTCCTCCATGAACACATTCCTGAGAGTGAGGAATAATCTGTTCTGTGTCGGGATGTTAGACGTTCACACCTGTGCTCAGGATCTTGGGATCCCAGGTTCAAATCCTTCATGTGGGATTTTCACTAAAACATCTCCTATCCCTCCCCTGTCGGTACAAACCTGTCCACGCCATCACTTTCCTTTTCCTGGTGTGGTTAATACATCCTGCCAGTCCACACGTGTGGTTGTTTCCAACAAATTACCACTCGTCCATTCCCACCCAAAACACCACGGGTCTAATACGAAACGAACATCAACAAAATGCTCCCCTGAGTGCACCTCACCCTCACCACTCATCACTGCCCTGAGTGCACCTCACCCTCACCACTCATCACTGTTTCAGTGGAATATCTTTGATTAATTTGCATTTCTTGTTTTATTCTTTCCATCACACAGAAACTTCAAGGTGTTTTCAGCTCTTTATGGAATGAATTTTGCACAATTGTTCAAACCTCTTTTCAGAAGGTAAGATCACACAAACCACTCCAGAAACGCACACTTTCATCCCGGAGGATATATATTGTTGCGAATTCGCGCCTGCCGCGTGCGACGGCCACGTGATTCGAATTGCGGCACGTCGCCCACCGACGGACAATTCTGTCGTGACCTCTCGGACTAACGCCGGGAGCTAGTCACGGGTGGGCCTTTCGGCCTCACCACGATCGTGCCAATCGGCCACCCGCGTGGGATAGGGTTGTTCGCCAAACTCGACCTACCTAAGTACCCACGCGGATGGTAAACCGGGCGATCGACCTCGCCGCAGGTCGACTCCGGACGCGAGCCGCTTGGGCGGCCCGTTCCGTACTATCGGGATAACCGAGCGGTGTTATCGTCGGCCTCGACTGTTCCGATTAATTATCGGGCGTATTAGCCCACTACGAACCCTTTACGTGAGCAGGATGGAGATTCAATTAAAGAAAAGACGAAGCGAAATGGGAAAACAGTTCAACACAAAGCACATTTAATATGGACACACGGAAGCACGTATTTTACAGTCATACAATCATGCAGTAATACAAAGAAACAAAGCAGACGACGCAGAGTTAATACCGAATAAAAGGCAATGTACAAGCACTTAATCAGTTTCTACTTTACGGACTGGCGCCACACACACATTTACAAAAAACCAAAGAAAAGAAAGGACTTCCCTTGGTGCGGCCGTCGAGTCCTCCTCCACGACCTCAACCTCGCCCGCGCGCGTTTTCAGCCGAAGCTCAACTCTCTTCTTCAACTCCACCCGCGGCGTGTTTCAGCCTTTCCCGCCGAGCTCTTCCTCACTCGCTCGCGTTCGCGTTCAACTTTCCCGCCGAGCTCTCCTCACTCGCTCGCGTTCGGCCTTTTCCGCCGAGCTCTCCTCACTCACTCTCTTTCGCGTTCGGCCTTTTCCGCCGAGCTCTCCTCACTCGCTCGCGTTCGCGTTCGGCCCTTTTCGCCGAGCTCTCCTCACTCGCTCGCGTTCGGCCTTAAACTCAACTTCACTGTCCTTCGCGTTTTCGTTCCGCCCTTTTTCTTCAGCAAGCCCCGCTCTGCGCTCGCGCGTTCTGCCCCTTTTTCACAAAGCCGCTCTCAACTCCCGCCCTCCTTCCAGAACATGCTGGAAACTTCCGGAAGGAGGGTTCTTCCGCCCAATCGGCGACGCTCGCACCGCCGTGGCATTCTTCCTCTTC
Organism: Eptatretus atami; assembly: GCA_035128595.1. NCBI lineage: Eukaryota > Metazoa > Chordata > Myxini > Myxiniformes > Myxinidae > Eptatretus > Eptatretus atami. The sequence continues at coordinate 9,010,705 of CM068958.1, read as the reverse complement.
CCTCGCAGGGTGAAATCCACGCGGCGGCGCATTCGTTCAGGGAGGGGGGGGAGGGGAGGGCCGCCTGCTTTCCCTCGTCGAAGGCCAGGCCTCTGGCAACCGTGTGCCGAGTCAGAACGCGGTGGTTGTTGAGGTGGCGTGTTTTGTGGTTGCGGTTGAGACGTGGTTGGTTCAAAATAAAGATAGACAGAAAAACGGCTATCTCAAAGCGTCTGCAGCCCGAATGAATCACATAAATTCCCTTTAGACAACGGGTTTGGGCTAACTACACTGTACTTAGAGATATCTCACCTACGGGACCTGAATGGTGGTTTGCGAATTTCCACAGCCGTAACAATATGTACACCAGGACAGACAATCACACCCACCCATACATGTACACACTTCATAACAGGGCAGGACAACAATGAACCAACCACACACGACTCACAAAACCACACACACAACCATCGCACCACCGTCCCCCCTTTATAACACTTCCCTAACTGTTGAGGGATGAACTGATCATTTGAGGTGATTTGGGTGAAACAACTTTGATTAATTCTCAATTCTCGTTTTTCTCGTGTCCGTTGTACAGAAACCTGTCCCACAGAAACCTCGAGGGTTTTTTCACTCTTTGTGGATCGGAATTGCTCGAGGTTTTCCACACTTTCTGAAGGTATGATTGCACACCCACCTCGCCAAATACACACACATTAATCCCACAGGATGTAAAACTTCTTCAGTCCTTGGTTTGAAGAGTTTCCTCAGATTGGGTTCATGGGGATGGAGAAGCTCTGGGTTTGGATTGAAGGGATGAATCCCTGCAGTGCGGAGTGTGGTTGAACCGGTATTACTGAGGAGGTTCTGGAAGAACTCGTGCATCCTCGATGAGCTGGGGAGGGTGGAGGGTCAGAGAACTGAGAGAGCATTGGGAGCTCGACCGGTAGGGAGACGGTAAAATGGCGAGACCACCGACCTGCCTGTAAAATGAGGGAAACGGTCCTTGTGCTTTGCCCTTATCACAGGAGATTCAATTAAGTTATTCATGTTTATCAACCCTGGTACAAGAACGAGCTCATTTCACGAACATTTCCGGTTCCCCGAATCATATTTTGGTTTGACCAGATATTCTCGATAACCACTGTGCAGACGTTCGTGAAGATATTGGGACAAACATGTTTCAGGTGGGTGGAGGTTGGTGTGGGTGACGGGGTTATTGATTATAGTTATTTTCTCATCGTTGTAACAGCAGTTACATCATCGTTACCCCAATTAGCTCTGTTGGGATATAAAGAGAGAAGTGATCCTATCATCCCCCTCCTTTATATATTTTTGTTGATCACATGTCATTTGATTTTTCTCTAATCATGCCCGTATTTGATAAATTACATGAGAAAGATCACGTGCTGTGGTCGCAAGAGCAGTCAGCTCTCATCACGAGACAGGGTGGCCTCACCTGCGAAAGCCTTTATCAGCCGCATTGGAATCACTTCTTCAATAGTCATCAAGGTTCCTCTGTGGAGTCATCAGGGTCTGGGCATTGTGGAGGCCTCTGTGTTATCGACCAGGTGTGGTCACGTACATCTATCTACCTGTTGCTTCTCGCTCATGCTGGCCATCCCGTCTGGGTCCATTGGAGACGTGTGGTTTTATGTAGTGAAACCCAGAGTGACCCCCTTTGTGGATTCTTGTGCAGTGATGGAATCGGTTTGCTCAGCGGGCGTGAAATAGCCCTCAGTGCCTCGGTACGGAGGGATGGCCGACATCACACTTCCCACCTCCTTTGAACCCTTTGATTATTTCGGCGTGTGTGTGTGTGTGTGAATGTGCGTGCGTGCGTGGTCATCTTAAGACCAAGATTAAGTCAGCATCAGCCATTTTTGTCACGTGTGAATCATCACCGAGTGCGTTCTTCACCCTGTATCGTTTGCTTGATTGTGTTCACGCTCCGTTTCACCATCAATAAAATCTCGATTTTTCATTATTTCTCTGTTTATTTGGTTTATCTCGATCTCGATCACACCAACTGGAGATCATGTTTTTTGGAAAAAATACGAGTGTTAAATCGTTGGTGTTGAAATCAATTAGTAACATAAACCTACGTACGATACACCTGTGTGTATGCTGAGTTCACCTTCACGTATGATACACCTGTGTGTGCCATCGCTTTGTTCAGCGCTGATTGGACAAATCAAAGTGAGCATCGATCATGTGCTCTGAGTGCTGCGTTCACCTGCACTGAGCCTCGAGTTACCTCTGCTTTAAGTCATGCTTGAGCTCATGTGTGAATCCATGAACTTCCAGAGGATAAACTAAAGTTCTCTAAATTGATTATTATTTTGTTAAAGTTGACGATCGTCGAGTGAAAATCTGACACTGTTTAACAATTTTGATTATTGTCTTCTTGCAGTCCCTGGAAGGTGTGACTTCATTTTCAAAAGAACGTAAGTGACATTTAATCGTACGATCGATTTGTGTTGTTCCATCATCGATGGCTTGATATTTTCTAGATGTTTTGTGGCAATGACAACATCCAAGCAATACCGAACATGCTCCGTGTACAAGTCTCGTGTGAAAATAGATCAGATCAAGCTCCCAACAATTAATCATTTGGAAGTTTTCATTTTATTTTCATCATTTTGAGGAGATCCAATTAGGTGTGGAGTAAGTGAAGGAAAAGGAGCAGATATCACATTTTTAGAGTAAATTAGAGGTGAGTTGGGAGGGTAGTGAGGGAGGGAGGGGTCTTTCACTCAGAGAATGGTGAATGCATGGAATGGTCTCCCTGCACGGGTAGCGAGAGTCGAGACAGCGGTTTATTTTATAATTGTGTTTGACATGTATCTGGACGTGGATGGGCAAGGAGATACTTAGATTGACATGACGGAATGAATGAGCTCTGAATGAGTGGAGAGCTAGCTGAATGAGTTGAGATTGTTTCGATGGATCGATCAGATGTTTTGTTTGAATCCAGCAAATGGAGAGATTTTTTTTCAGGAAACATTTTGCTGCTCTTGTTATATTATTCCAATGATTGTTAACCTCCTATTGTTTTTTTTCTTTGTCACAGTGCTAACCTCACAATTGCAGAGTTTGTGGATTTCTTGGAACAAAGACGCTGCATATTTGGTGGCCGTGATCTCCGTCATCTTTGCTGTTTTGACGACGATCTTGAAAATCTTTGTTCAGGTATGGTGTATGTGTGTATGTGTGTGTGCGTGTGTGCGTGCGTGTGCGTGCGTGCGTGCGTGCGTGCGCGTGTGTTTTGAAGAATTGCTTCTGAAATTCTCGGATCCAGATGCAGATTCAGATCTTCACCAAAATCAAATCAGTTCTTCCATGTCACACACCCAATCTGTCCACGAAGTTTCATCTGAAGCTGACTGCAACGTTTTGAGATATCTTGCTCACAGACAAACCAAAAAAACAAACGGACAAACAGGAAGTCAGACGGGGGTAAAACATAACTTCCATCAACTTTCGGAGGTGGAGGTAAATATAACATGCCAACAGGATCAAGTGAGTTGATAATTATCTCCACCACCGAAGCTGGAAGGAGGTTATGTTTTCACCCCGGTCTGTCTGTCGTTGTTTGTTAATTGCCGGAATCCTTCGGATTTCGGCAATTATGTTGGTCGGTTGTAGGTGTCATTCTGTGTGTCTGCCTGTTTGTTTGTGTGTGTTGTTTACCCTGTAGCAGCCACACCGTTTCAGCGATCATGACCAAACTGGGTACAAACGTCGGCCATGGTCCAACTTAGACACTTGTCGTTTTTGGTGAAGCGAGGTCAAAGGTCAAGGTCAAGGTCACCGAAAAACTGAAATTCTTATTTTCACAATAACGTCCGCTAAAATGGTCGTATCGACTTCAAACCAAATCCAAAATGTGCATCTTCCAGTTCTGCATCCAACCATATGTCTCATTAGGGTGTCACACCAACACACTTCTTAGCGGTCGGGGGTCGAATGTCAGGGTGGTTGGGTCAAAACTTTCAAATTGCGATAAAAACGTTATTTCGATCCCGATTGACTTCCAATTTGGCACGTGGTATCTTGGTATGAGTGTCCTATTATATGCCAAAAATGATGAAATTTGGTTCAGCCACTTCTGGTTACCATGGCAACAAAGTTTAAGTGTTGTAAATTCGTTGTTATTGGTTTCATTCCAGGGAGGTTTGATCTCGCGCATGCAATTTCATTTGTTTGTTTGTGTGCAGGATATCTCAAAAAGTTGTCGACGGATTCGGATGAAACTTGGTGGAAAGGTTGGGTGTGTGACGAGGACGAAATGATTCGATTTTGGTGAAAATCCGTATCCGGATCTGGATATGAGAATTATTTAATTTTCAAAGTGATTCTTCACCATTGAGAGATGCAGCCAAACATGATATGTAGAATGATATTTCAAAAATTTCTTGGTCCTGATGTGTTCGACTGGATCAGACATTGCGTGGCGGAGGTATGCGCTCTACTGAGTGTCCTTCTAGTTGAGGATAGAATGGAATGTGGAAAGGATTCAAACTGAAAGAGTGAAATGCAATTTTTCTGAAATGCAAAGAGTGAAACTTTTGTTCAGAATGTGCAGAATTGGATGGAAGTCACAGAAGTGAGGATCATTGTTTTGAATTGTATTTTTGTTGCTGTTGTGTGTTTTGCAGATATGTCTTATCTTCGAAGAAGTTCCAACCACTCCGTCTCTTGGGCATTTCCAATCACAGAATGATTATGAAGCTAAGTACGGTGATGAAGGTTACCCCCAAGTTGCTGCTCTATTTGGAGACCCAACTCTCCTGGGGGTGAATGCAGATATCCGAGGGTATCCCTTCGAGCTCCATCACTGTGCCAGATTCAACCAGGTAAGATCCTTGTTATTCCTTAAATTTATAATCATTTGAATTTACGGAGAAATATCGTATTACGAGTCCCATCCCAGCAAGATCCTCTAAGTTGGAATGTGAAGTGTGAGGATTTTTTCCTCATCAACCCGCCCACCCCCAAGTCCAACATAAAGTGTAGTTCCTGCACATAACTGTAATCTTCTTGTGTTTGAGAAATTACAGCTCATAGATTAAGGTCTAAGTTGGACAGTCAATTCACAGCACTGTCTATTGTTCGGTGGATTGCCCCAAATCCTCCATCAATTTCTGTTGCTTTCCTTGCTTTGGTGGAGGAAAGGCCAGTGTGGATGTCAGCCCTGATGAAGGAGGAGATGATGAAATGGTCTTGGAGAATCCCTTGTGACAAATAACTGTAATTAATGGATAATAATGATGAGACTTCCTTTCAGACAACCTGCAAGGTTCACATTTGATCTTCATCTCTTTAATTTCAGGATCTGGGCACAGATCGTCTCACACTCGCCCTCCTTCCTGCCACATCTCAACTTGCTGTGTTTTTCGTGAACTCGTATCTGATGTGTCATGCCACGTCTGTGTTCCCTTGAGATCACATCCGGCTCTCATTTCTGTTTTGGTGTCGTGCAATTTGAGTCCTTTAATCCAGTATGTATTTATTTAATTTTCACACAAACACCCTTTGTTGGAGATTGTGTCACAAGCGACTTGGTAGCATCGGTGATCGAGGATAGCCTGGGTCTTACTTCCACTATTTTAAGGGTTGTACTTTGATCTTCACTTTCTCAAAAGTGGACTTTGAACAAAATTACAGAACAATCTGATGATGATGTTGAGAATATTTAAAACTTCTTCCTGACTCTGCACACAATCACAATACTTTCCTATGAGTGGAAAAATATAATTTCACATGAGGTGACAATCACGTGGTGGTGCCCTTTCCAATCCGAAGAAGGTCATGTGGCGTCGACGGCTCGACTAACATCGAGCTCGTCGTGGCGGTAGGTTAAAATCCCGTGATGTTCTGAACGGCTTGAACTCCTGTGGCGACGTTCCGAATGATGGTGGACTTGCACGGAGGAGAGACACGAGAACCATAACGCTTTGAAAACCAACAGGTTTATTCCCAAACCACAGTAAAACCAGGGGAAGGTTGACCTGCTCAAAGGAATACGATGGTGGGTTGGGAGGGACGAAAGGGGGAATAACGAATCAATAATAAATAGATATCTACAATGTGAATAACAACTATGGCCCCATACACCAGACTCATTCTCTGACGGGGAAAGCGACAAAAACCCGGGCCACTCGGCTCTGGTGGTAGCGTGTGGAAGCACGGGCAGGGAATAGCCACGAGTACCAGGCGACGAGGAGGGATGAGGAGGACCAAGGGTGGCAGGTATCGGGGAAACAAAACCGGGTACAGGGCGAATAAAACAGGCAGAGGCAGGCATGTAGGACAACCTCCTCAACACTCTCCTCACAATTTGTTCTCCTCAGAACTTTCTCTCTGTCCTGTTCCCCATTCTCCTCAGACCACCTGCTCTTTCTCGTCGTATTCGCCTCAGACTCTCACACCCTCTCAGCCACGTTCTCCGTTTTCCTCCGACCAACCGCTCTCTTTTACACCAACCACCCCATTGGAGGATTTTGTTATTTGTTCAGAGTACCGGCGTCCCGGTGTGTGCCCCGGTTAGAATAGGTACGACGAAAAGGGTTGGCGTCAGGAAAGGCATCCGGCCATAAAAAACATCGTCTCAAAAGGAAAACATGATGAGTACAACTTGTGGGCAGGGTACAGCCCGAAGTACCCCATGGGGATCCTCACCCCCTCTCGTTAAAACTCAAGGTGGTGAACCCAATCGAAGCCAGGGAGGAAATTTTTCCATTTATGACGACCAATTGTCTAATGCCCCACGTGGAGATCTGTTTCTGAGGTTTGGGACATGGAATGTAGGGACAATGACAGGGAGATCAGAAGTGTTTGAAACATTGGTCAGAAGAAGAGTGGACATATGTTGTGTGCAGCAGACACGATGGAAGGGAAGAGGTGTGAGAATGGTGAAGGGTAGGGACAGAAGGATAAGTTTATGTGGCAAGGGTGCCCGGAAGGCATGCATGGTGTTGGTGTCATGTTTTCTGAGGAGTTTGTAGACAGTGAGTTTGTAGACAGTGAGTGTGACGAGAGTGAGTGAAAGGTTGATGATGGTGAGAATCGTGATCGGAAAGCTCTTCGGTGAAGTCAAAAAATCCCTACCGCTCCAAAATCCAACTCGCTCCCATATCCGATCATCTATCATCGATCACACACCCCCCCTCATCTCCCTTCCCCCCGCTCGACGCCTCAGGGATATGCCCGCAGGTCGGTCGAAGCGATGAGGAGAAGAACATGTTCTGGTGTGCGATAGATAAGTTGCTGGAGAATGTAAAAGATGAGGAAGTTGTGTGGTCGGAGGAGACTTGAATGGACATGTGGGAAGGAGTACAGATGGTTTTGAGGAGTCCACGGGGTTATGGATATGGTGTGAGAAATGGAGAAGGTGAAAGGATCTTGGAGTTTGCTGATGGAGCTGATTTGTTGATTTGTAATACTCAATTCCAGAAAGCAGATAATAAGCTTATTACTACACGTCAGGTGGGTCGACGACAACCATTGACTACCTGATGGTGCGTCGGCGAGATAGGGGAAACCTCCGGGACACAAAGGTGATCCAGGGAGGAGACTGTTTCGCAGCACCACGGTTGTTTGCGATACAGGGTGAAAGGTGCGAGGAGAATTCAGCGGTGAAGTACCAACCGAGGATGAAGGTGTGGGGTTTGAAAGAGGTGACAGTGAAGGAAGCATTAAGAGAGAGGCTGATATGGTTGAGGAGATGTGGTTGAGCTTGAAGTGGTTGGATGTCAATGAAAGATAGTCTATGGGAGCCGTTGGTGATGTATGTGGATGGACAAAGGACCACCGAGGCACTCGGAAACTGTGGTGGGTGATGAAGTTGGAGAGAAGAGGAAGAAGTTCAAGGAATGGCAAAAGGCAAGGATACGGTGGAAGAAGAGACAGCGCATGAAAGTTATAAGGTAGCCAAGAAGGCTGCAAAGAAAGAGGAAGCAAAGGCGCAGGAGGCCCATAGGAAAATGTTCGGAGAACGCTTGGATTCGGAAGAGGATAGAGAGAGCGGTATTCAGGATTGCAAGCAGATAGCGAGAGAGAGGTTTGATGTGACGGGGGTGAGTTTCTTGAAGATGAAGTGGGACAAATCGTTGTGGACTCAGATGGAATTAAAGGAAGATGGAAGAGATATATGGAAAGGCTGTTCAATGTAGAAAATGAATGGGATAGCAACATGGAGAGTAACCCAGTTTTAGGACCAGCAGAGAAGATACTGAGAAGGAAGTGAGGAAGCTATAAGAGCAATGAAGAGTAGAAAAGCAGGAGGGCGACGGGAGTTGTGGGAGATATGTTGAAGGCAGCGGGAAGTTGGGGTGTGAAGAGAATGACAGAGATCTGTAATCTGGTGGTGAAAGAAGGCCGCATTCCAGTGGATTGGGAACTGAGTACCCTCGTCCCTCTGTACAAGGGGAAAGGTGACCCTCTGGACTGTGGCTCCTTTAGAGCAATAAAGTTATTGGAGCATGGAATGAAGGTATTGGAAAGGGTGTTGGAGAAGAGGATAAGGAAGAAGGTAAAGATTGACGAAATGCAGTTTGGATTGATGCCAGGAAGAGGAACGATGGATGCGATTTTTATTGGAAGGCAGTTGCAGGAGAAGTACATGGGAAGAGGAAGAAGTTGTTTTTTGGGTTTGTTGATCTGGAGAAAGCATTCGATGGGGTTCCACGCGAAGTAATGACATGGGCATTGAGGAGTAGGAGTGGAGGAATGGTTGATCAGAGTGGTGATGGCAATGTACGAGAGAGCCGCACAGCTGTAAGGACGAAGGATGGGAACAGTGGTGAGTTTGAAGTGAAGGTGTAGTGCACACGGGGTCGGTACTAAGTCCACTTCTATTTGTAGTTGTGATGGAGGTGCTGGCTCAGAGGGTAAATGAGGGTTTACGTGGGAGCTGCTGTATGAGATGATCTGTGTTGATTGCAGAGAGTATGGATGGACTGAAGGAGAAGATGAACAAGTGGAAGGAATGTATGGAGGCAAAAGGTTTGAAGGTGAATATCGGAAAGACGAAGGTGATGGCAAGTGGTAAAGCATGTGGAGAGGTGGAAAGGACTGGGAAGTGGCCGTGTGCTGTGTGCAGGAAGGGTGTGGAGTGAACTCCATTCAGTGTACAATGTGTGCTGAATGGGTTCATCAAAAATGTAGTGGTGTGAGAGGGTCATTAACCAGTGTGGCAGCTACATTCAAGTGTAAGGTGTGCATAGAGGGAGTTGCAGATGAAGGAATTGTTGAGTTGGATCTTGGAGATGGTGTGAAGCTGGAAGGTGTGAAAACATTTTGCTATCTCGGAGACATGCTGAATGAAGAAGGTGGATCAGATCTTCGACGGTTGCGAGAGTGAGATGTGCATGGAAGAAGTTTCGGGAACTGAGTGGCGTGCTGACGAAGAGGGAGTGTCGTTGAAGCTGAAGGAAAGGTGTATGCTTCATGTGTGAGGAGTACGATGATTTATGGGAGTGAGACATGGGATGAACACATGAGCAGCAACAAAGGCTGGAAAGGGTGAAATGCGAATGGTTCGGTGGATGTGCGGAGTATCGTTGAGAGAGAGGAAGACAAATGATGACTTGCGGAAGATGATGGGATAGAGTCTGTGATGGATGTTGTGCAAGAGAAACAGGTTGAGATGGTTGGGTCATATGTTGAGGAAGGATGAAAGTGACTGGGTGAGAGAAGTGTTGGAATTGAGTGTAGTAGGAAGTAGAGGACGTGGAAGACCGAGAAAAACTTGGCTGAAGGTGGTGGAAGAAGAAATGTGGGCAAGGGGATTA
>CM068958.1:8966261-9000919 GCA_035128595.1 Eptatretus atami | reverse complement strand
AGTGTAAAGTGGAGAAGATTGTCATGGGGCCCGCAAGGCTAACCCCCGCTTTAGCAGTGAAAATGGCCTTAAAATGCTTGTTGTTATGTTGTTGTAGTACCAGCGATAACTCATCTTCTGTTCATGTAACACACATTGGGGTCTTTAACACCTCCCACCTAATGCTGGAAGATGGGACAACCAGCTTAACATCCATTCGAGGGACAGCACACAAATAGATGCTTTCCCCTGACTGTGAAAACCACCAGGATGACAGTTTATAGCTGTGTCAGGATTCAAACCCAGTTGAGATAGCTCCGAGGCGAGTGTGCACACCTCTTGGCCATGTTGCCAGGTCTCACCTGGTTTTAAAGAATGTAAAATACATGTATTATCTTCAGAGTGAAAAGTTGATTTGTTATCGTATTTTATTACTCGTACAAGTTCAATTCGCCGTTAACCGTGCAGGATCTACTTTTATTCCCCGTTTCCTCGTTCATGGTTTCTAGTCCATGAGGCCGAGCCCAAAATTTTGGTCATTGGTACCAAACAAAGTGCCCTGTTCTAGTCAAGTTTTTTGTAAAGATGGTCCCCTGGGTATCAAAATCACTTGATAGACAGGAAATATCGGTAGCTTATATCGTGTAATGGCTGTTTATACGCGACCCCTCTTGCACAAAATCGAAGATTTCGATAATTTTTATACACCATGGATTTGAGTTGGGAGCGTTTATACTGTTAATATACTTTAATGTGTATAATCTATACATCAAAAGAAAGCTCACGGAGTACAGTTTATAGTCGTAATAAACATAAGAAGAAAATAAAAACACTCACAGACACCGACATGAAATACTGCGGCCCCTTGATGCGAAACAAATGTTTTTTCTTAGAAAAAATGTGTCTTCCAACATGTAGAACGAATTAGAACTTCACTCAGGCACTATAATAACAGTACCTTGAATACATCTTAATATAATTTGAACCTTGTCAATAAATGACTTACATATATAGGAAACAAATTCTATCATAGAAATATGTATTATGTGCTTTCGACATCAGTTGATCATTTGGTCCAGATTTCAAATGTCGCAGCTGTAACACGCAACACAGAAATAAAATATAAGGCATGTTATAAGACAAACAATATTATTGTTATTCAAACACAATAATGAAAGTACACAATCTTGGAATATTTGAACTAAGTCTTCAGTTTCATAATCGTCTTCGCTGCTCAACTCCATTTGCTGTCTGTACCGTCGTTCATTGGTTGGTTTTCACATGGGCTCAAACTACAAATGTCAGAACACTTCATCCATTTGCAGCACAGGGAATTGAGGAACTCACAGGACTTCACATTTGCAGGACAGCATCTCAAGAACAGCGTCGGGGGCCGGTGCACCATCCATCCAGTCTACGGCTAAGTGTCTGTCATCACCATCGCCAACGAATTTCAGCCATAGCCTGCAGGATTGGGCGTCTTGGGATCGTTCATCAAATCTGTCTCCAAATTGCGTTTTGATAATTTGCTCGCGTGCATGTTTTCCAAGACAATCTGCACATGGCGGTAACTGGTAGGACTCTTTCTCACTTTCTTGCACAAAATAGTTTGTACCGAACTCGTTGACTGAAGCATCTCCAGATGTGCATCATACATGGCACAAACAAAACGTTCCAATCGAGCTTGAAGAGAAGACGAAAGACTCCAGTTTGGCCAAGCTCCTTAAGAGACTCTGGAAATTCTGATTTGCTTGACCAGTTTGAATGCTTTCATTTTCCCAAACACGCGAAGGCACTGACGGAGTCGCAACCAGTGAAAGCGTGCAATCCAATAACTGTCGAGACATCAGATCCATTCATGTTGACAACAGCTGTGATGTCTATGTAATGTGTGCGGTTTTAGTCCACATTTCTGATAAAGAGAGCAGTAATTTGTGTACAGAACGCCATGCTCAAAAGGAAGACATCTGTGTCGTCCGCCACAAAGATTACAGCTGCACTTCCGGTGTCACTTGCGTGTTTTCAATGAAGCAGTACCCTCGTGTCTGCTTCTTCTTGCGGCAGAAGCTCCGGTACATCTTCAACTGCTGAGTCAGTAATTTTGATGCACTTCTCCTTTGAGGTTACAACATATGCTTTGACTGCAATAATGACCTTGAATGTGGTTGTTGCCATTCTGAAACAGAAATTCAATGAGTTCAGTCTTGTTGTCACTACTCTGCAGGTAACTTCTCCACTGACGGACAATTTGTTGGGAAGTTATATTCTTGAACTGTATGCCTGGATTCTTGCTCTGTCTCGCTTTCGTGGTTTTTACTGTGTGGTTGATACACATCAAACACGATGTCAATCCTAGTATCGTGTGCACCTTCTCAATTGCAGAAAGAAGCAAGGTGTTTCAATGTCTCCAAATGTTTTCTGGTCCCCCTTCATCTTTTGAACCAAAGCCATGCCATCAATAATCGTGCTGATGGTGGGGAATGTTCTCTGCTTGTGCATCTTTTTGTAATGCTCTGGCCAACACAGCTTTGTTTGTCTTCCTGATACTCCCATCTTCACAGGCTAGAGACCATGGCAGCGGACCTAGGGGATGTGCCAGGACATCTTTCATATCCAGGTTCTTTCTTGTTGTGAATGAGTACCATTTGCCCAAACAACTTTCGGTCTGCTTTCAGAATCATTTTTTCCATTTGAAGAAACTTTCTTCTGCTTCTTGGTCATATCTGAAAAGGCTTGAGCCTCAGCTTAGGCAATGGATCATGAATTTCACGACTGGTGGACTTGATTCGATCTTTCAGACTTAAAGCTCTGATAAGCTGCCTCACCACGCTTTTCTGCTTCTAGCAACTGTGTGGGCAATCTGCCTTGTTGCAGCAGCAGCTGTAGACAGACTGACTAGTTCTTGTTGATTTCTTCAAGGGATTAACCCAGTTTTGCAGGGTTTCTACAACAGCATTGACGGCAGTTCATCCTTTTTATTCTGCTGTTCTGTAACTCTACATGTCCATGATCAGATTTGCCTGTGACTAACACGTCTCGGAGATGAGCAAGAAGGATGACCGGTATTCTGCTGTCAGGAAGAACCGACTCACTGCACCAGGTTGGACTATACTTGCGCACTCCTCCCGCAACTTTTGTGTCACGATTGGCTGTCTCTTCAAATGTCTGGTCCAAGGGTCTTAGCAAAGGGGTTCTTTTCTCCTAGTTGGACAGAAAACTCTCCTTCAAGGAAGTGTTGAAGCATTCTGGATGGTCATTTTCTGAGCTGGACATTTCAGCGTAGTATACTGGAAGGTACGGGCATAATTCTGTCGGTCATAGGCGAAGCACCAGACAATCATGCACGAACTGCAGCCATGTGCAAATTCCAATCACCTTCTCTGGAAGAGCGAATTAGGGCCAGCATACTCCCCCAACCATGTCAAAGTATGAATCCATAAGCTGAAAGAGGTCCATTGGTGTGCTGTAGATGTTCACAATATTTCTCAAAGTGTTCCAGCATCTGCAAGAACAATTCATGGTTCAGCGTCTCTTCATATTTGGAACTTTGACGAGAAGTGTCCGAAGATCACTCATAATTCCAATAACTGATCGATCTGGTTCATCTGTGTAGGTTGTTGTTCCTTCAGCCATAGCAGAAATCCCGCCCATAGCAATCTGAAAAGGGCCTCATATATGTATTTGTGCGTTCGGAGAGACCTGTTGTACTGTCTGCTGCCATGACACTCGTTAAGACCCCTCTGCCACTATTCCTGCCTCAATGCAAAGGTCACGCAGGCCTGCATCCTCAAAACGTTTTCCAAGTATTCCCAGAAAGTTGCAGACCATTAGAAAGAGCGAGGCGAAGAATTCTCGGGATATTGACATCTGTTTTCCACAGAACTTCTGCCACTTTGGAATAAAGGGCCTGGTCGAATACAGTACATTTGAAGATGTAGGCTTTTTTTACCTTCATTGACTGTTCAAAATCTCAGCTGCTGTCGCCATGCTGGTTGCTGGAAAATTGATTGGGTTAAGATAGCCTATGTTGTGCTGATGACTGTCTGGTCCTGTCTCATAATGATGTTGATTCCTGTCCATCCTGGAATAATTTGGTTTTTCCGGGTGCATTTGCCGTAGAAGAATCCAGATCAAGTCCTTTCTGTGGATGGATTTTTGAGGAAGAGCTGGTATTCTTCAGCAACTGTTTTGCTTCAGGTCCTTCTCTTTTCCCAGTGTTATAAATTGGAAGCTGTTGTTCTTCATATTTGATGGAACGTTGCTTTTTCTTTTCTATTACAGGTCGTGCATTTCCAGCTTAGGACCATACACCTTTTGTGGACAATGATGCCATTGACCCTGTGTTTGTTCCTGCTCTGTTGCAGTTCTCGAGGAAACTCTATATGTCCCAAAGAGAGCGGAATATATGTAGGGGTTAACACATCAGGAAGTGGGACAGAATCATCTGAGGATGAGGCTATTTTCTGAAGGCTCAAGGCAGTGTCGTTTTCCTCGAGAACAGTATATGAAACTCCATGCCTAGTTTGTTCATTATCTGGATGATTTCCGAGTTCTGTCAGTGTTTTCACTGCATTTGATAGCAAGATGTGCTTCGGTGGTTTCACACAGACCACAGGTGACACTGTGACCAGATCTTGGCCATATGAATCCACTAACAGTTGAATTTTCTGCGAGGCACTGTGATAGCTTGGTTCACCTGAAAGGACACACGTTATGAAGATTTGCAGAAGTTCTGGTAATCGGAAGCCACTCCAGTTCACCAAAGCGGGCGTGAAAGGCCACACTTGATCCTGGCGGATCTTTTTATGGAAGATCGAATTATTTGGCCAGCTTTGATAACGACAGAAGAATCAGATGTTACTGCTGTAAGGGTTTCTATCTTGTCCTTGAGCTTCTGGTTCTCTTTACAAGTTCGTAGATTGTGAGAGTGTGAGGGAATACGAGTGTTTTCCCTTTATCATCTTTACAGAAATGTAAGTATCTGCAAATTCCTTTTCAATATTTCGTCGAATATGCTTCTTGGTGGATTCTTTGGTCATGGTGATCCCTGTGTTTGACATCACCTAAACGAGATTGCTGTGAGATCAATCATCTTTAATACACGAGGATTCGTGAATAAATCATCACGGATAAATGTGTAGAGCGATTCGTTCGCATGTCTTTCAGCTCGTTGTCAGGCAGTTTCTTCGGCATCAGGAGCACATCAGTTGTTGCAGTTTCACCGCCCTTTATTAGTGTACATGCGGTAACATGAGTGGTGGTATGTGCTCAGCGGCAACTAAGTCTCTTGACGCAACTGCTAGATCTTCGGTCGCTCTTTTGCATTGGCACTCCCGTATTCTTTATCGCATCGCAGCTCTGTGCACTGTACAATTGATTCTCTTGTTCTTGATGTTTTTTTATACTTTTCTCTTTCACAGAATATGCATTTTGTTTCGTAAACCTTGCTGTGTGAAGGCTTTGACTGGGAAGATGTTTACTGCTACCAATACTGTGGTTTCACCATCATCACGCTTTTCTCGATGTTTTTCTAAGAGCTGAAGGTCGCGTTTCAATGTAAAGCGTGACCGGTGTCTATGGTAAACTATGTCAGGCACCTGTCCTTCTGATAGATTTTGAGCTTTCTCCAGCAATGGGGCATGCTGACGTAACATGCAGCATTTGCAATGTCTGCCATGATGAAACATCTTTTGGTGAAGTGAGCGGAGCTTGGGAATCTTCCTCTGGATAATGGATAACACAAAAAGGTTTAGATCTTTGCTTGGGGGCGAATCTGTTTGAAAAGCGGTCTGTGAGGGCCCTTCACCGCTGTTAGAGGATTGCATGGCTATTATTCTTTATGCTTGATTGGGATACCTGAAATAAAGAAACAACAATCATTTGTTATAATGAAAACAAACGCAACTTATTGCATGAGTGCAGTCTCAAATTACTACTGAAGCAAAAAGTGCATTGCAACAGTACAGATTTTTGCATTTAAGCCTACACAGACTAAGGAATGACGATTTTGATATATGCTATAATATGATTAGATATGTTAGAAAAACACATAATCATTTCTATTTACCACCACAATATTTTAAAATGTTCAGGGATAAGGCACAACTCAAAACGATGGAGTGAATCATCACTTATACTCCAACTGTAAGGAATTCCTGTATAGATTACCAGACAAGTGATGGCGAGTCCTGGTAGGCCTATTGAGTATCAAATTTCATCAATAGATGGATCAGCCACTGAATACTAACACCTATACTAAATATTTCTTAAACATAACACAAGACACTAATATCGCTTTTTCATTTTGATGTATTCCACTTGTTTTGCTGCATGACAAGGAAGGGTTTGATTACATCAAGTAATGGTTTTAATGGAATCCTCATATATATGAAAACATATATGTAGACAACAAAATCACTCCTTTATGTGGACTATTACCAAAGTTATGACACTTTTTGTATTTGCGGAATGCTGGATTTTACATTTTGAAAGAGTTTCAATTTACTTTATCTATTTCAAGTAGTGTATATAACATCATAGTAAGAAATATGCAGCTACATATGCATATTCTGCCATGTGGATTAAAATTTCTAAATATTGAAAAACAACAGGAATTCAGCGTCGTCATTTTGAATTTGGCTAATTAAACGCTTCAGCTACTCTGTTTTGCTTGCTATCATGCATTTCCACAACATAGAGGTCATAAGCTTTCCAAATGATACCAAACACAACCGGGCACTAATTTGGTACCGACAAAGTGGTCGGCCTCATGGACTATTCTGTTTGAATGAGATTTCTGCAATAAATTGATTCTTGTTTTTTCCTCTGCAGGCAAACTACCGTGGCTGCAATCCAAGGAAACACCAAAAGAAATGTAAGAGTGGAAATAATTCGTTAACCACTCGAGGTGAATCACACTGGATGATGTCAAACACCACCCATGGAATGTGTCCATGTAACAATGATGCAGTGTTTCACTCCGAGCTTGAGAGAAGTGGAATGGGGAGTCCCTTCTTAGTTGACCTTGCAATTGAAAAGGCAGCTGTCACCCAAGCAGCTTACAGAGGATACCTGGACAGTAACAATATGAAACAGAAGCACCAAAGTGTCACAACTATCCAGGTGAGAAACCACATTTTCTGAAACATTTAAACAACATCTAAACTATGAAATAATCGGCAGGACTGAAGATGTAAATTTTGGATTGACCTCGGTGGTGTTCCCATCTGAACCCATTGTTCATGATTCCTCCAGTTCAATCCCGTAAACACATTCACCTCACCCAGTAGTTTTGATCGGGTTTGTGGAACCTGGGGCCAAAGGTCAGTGCTTGTGCTCAAAGTAGCGGAGTGATGAGGGAAGGGCTGGGGTCAGGGTAGAAGAGGGGGGCAGTAAGCCTGGGAGTCTTTGAGAGTGCCACAAGTGCTCACCACCCTGCCCATCCCCGTTCCTCAAGAGATAGACAAAACTGTTGGAACCTTTTATTTGTTTAATTCTTCGGTAAAAGGTAAAACCTTTATTTAAGTTAGAGGTAAAATCTCTCAAAAGTTTGAACAACAGGTGAAACAGGCAGTTTCACAGTGTTACAACTCTGTAACAATGAGAGTGATTTGTACCACCCACAGATTGCTGTGGTTTATTGAGTGTGGGCCATCTGTTCACCCCGTCGACTTGCTGCTGAAATTGAGTGCGTTAAAACCATTCTCCGTGACAATGCCTACCCTGAGCGACTCATCCGTGGGTTCACACAACAAAAGACTGCCAATCAGTCTGAGAACACTGTATTTAGACTGCAGTCATGTCTGGTTTACCTTAAGCTGCCGTGGAGAGGTAAAATCTCTCAAAAGTTTGAATAACAGGTGAAACAGGCAGTTTCACAGTGTTACAACTCTGTTACACCGAGAGCGATTTGTACCACCCTCAAATTGCTCCCCTCAGTCCAGAAATATGTGCTCCCTCCTATAAAACTGAACAATGTTATTTATGAATTCCAATGCCGGTGTACTGCCAGGTACGGAGGTCCCACATCCCTTAGACTGGAGGATCGGATCAAGCAGCACATTCCAATGGAAATCCGGAAGAACTTCGAGATTTGTCCTTTACAACAAACCCTTGCATGCAAGAACCAAACAAGAACGTCGTTCAGAAAAGTGATTCGGCCATTGGTCAGCACCTCCTGATGAACAATCCTGAATGTGCCCAGGCCGAACACGCTGAATGGTTCCAGATTGTGACACGTGCTCGTGCCAATGCACATTTATGTGTTCTTGAAGCCACATTTCTACACACACGAGCTCCTGTTCTTTGCATACAAACATAGTTTATGCAAATACTGCATTTGTTCTGACCTGGATCCATTATAACAGGTCTCCGGTTTCCTCGTTGCCTCAACGCTATGATGTGTATGTTCGTTTCAGTAACAATCCTTCGAGCCAATCCACAACTGTCTGAGCAAATTATTATTATGATTATTGTTTTTTGTGTCTGCGTATCCGGTCTTCTTGCGTGTACCCTGACGAGCTGCAAGACGAAAAGCTTTGACCAGGTCCATTCTTCTCTCTGGTGTACTTAATACCTTGTTGCATACCCGCCTGCTGTGCTGCTTGACCATTAGTTTGTCTTTCACCAAGCCCAGATGTGCTTTGTGCTTGGGCCAGCACGGTATTATACATTCGTTATTATTATTGCCATATGATACCA
The DNA here is from genome assembly GCA_035128595.1 of Eptatretus atami. NCBI lineage: Eukaryota > Metazoa > Chordata > Myxini > Myxiniformes > Myxinidae > Eptatretus > Eptatretus atami. The sequence continues at coordinate 8,992,240 of CM068958.1, read as the reverse complement.
CTATTATTGTTATTCTTGTGAATATTATTAGTATTAATTAGACGGACGTAATTAATACACAAAAAGCATGACACACGCGCACACACACGCACAGACACACACACGCACAGACACACGCAGACAGACGCACACACGCCGACGCAGCACAGCGGCCAGACGCACAGCACGCACAAGACGCAGCAACGCACAGACAGCCACACGCACAGACGCACACACGCACAGACGCGCGCACAGGCACGCGCACAGGCACGCGCACAGGCACGCGCACAGGCACGCGCACAGACACGCGCACAGGCACGCGCACAGGCACGCGCACAGACACGCGCACAGACACACACACAGACACACACACGGACACACACACTCATACACTTCCTCCATTTATAGTTTAAGAAGAAGGATCAATAACTAATGTATTTCATTAAATTATATCTTTCCTGAATACGTCACCAAGAGTTGTTGTTCAGCCTTTATCCCATCAATGATGTGTTGTGAGCTACTTGTGTTTTTTTTTTGAGGCATAACTATATTTTACAGATGCTCTATTGTTCTTCTTTCTTCAGAGGTTTCCAGACCCTCTCCACCAACACACCTGCTCTGATGAAAGTGGGTGTACGTGTACTACGCAAGGTTGGATGATGCAAGTCGAAGAATCCTCCGACTATGAATGGGATAATTTGGGGATTCCCTGGAAAGACGGTGTTTGTTCATCATCTCCCTTTGCTCGGTTACATCTCGTTCTGGATGAACTGGACGCGGACCTTGATAAAATAGCTCGAACCATGACAGAAATGGAATTTTTGAGAGTGTCATTTTAGCAGACATTGGGACGACTCCATTGCTTCAATTGTGTTTGATATTGATGAGAGGTAAGAGTTCAAAATCCATTTGTTATATTAATCCTTATTGATAAACTTTTTGTCGGCAACAACTTATCGTACGACCTCAAACCACCCATATGTTTTATTTTCAGCATTGAAAACGAAGCTTACACTGAGGAAATGGAATGGTTCCCAAACCAATTAAATGGAGCACAGTCTCAATACTGCTCTTTGTTGATGAGGTAAATATTTTATTATTTTATTATATTATATAACCATATATTGGTTCCCATACATAATATTATAAATATCACAATCTAATCCATATATATTGAGTGTTTTTCCTGTTTTTGTTTCAAGCACCAGAGGGCATCAGCCCACGTGTCCTCAAAGCCTGCTCTTCTGCTCTTGCTCACCCTCTCTCTGTTCTATTCCCTCTCATTTGCTCAAGGTCATCTGCCATCTGTTGGAAATCAGCAAACATCACTGCCCCACATAAAAAAGGTGCAAAAACAGATCCCTGCAACTACAGACCAATCAGCCTTCTCCCAATCATCAGCAAGGTTATGGAATCCATCATCGCTTCAGACATCAAATCCTTCCTCTTCTCCAATGGCTTGATTTCTGATCATCAATTTGGTTTCAGACAGGTCACTACCCTGGATATGCTGCTTCTGCTCTCCCAACAATGGATGGAGATCCTCAATGCCAGACAGGAAATCCGAGCCATATCCCTGGACATATCACGTGCTTGACACAGTCTGGCACCCTGCCTGCTCACACAACTCTCTTCCTATGGTATCCAAGGCATCTCCACTCATGGCTCGCAGATTTCCTCTCCTGTCGCAGTCAACGTGTGGCCCTAAATGGAGTTCTTTCATCCCCTCTTCCTGTCCAGGCTGGAGTTCCTCAAGGTAGCGTTCTGGGCCCTGTTCTTTTTCTGGTTTTCATCAATGATCTCTCCGACTCTCTGGAAAATCCTCTATATCTCTTTGCTGATTACTCCACCCTCTGCGTACCATCGGTCATCCTCAGACGGCAAGCAGCAGCTTCTTCGCTCACTGCAGATCTGGATAAAATCACAAACTGTCCAACACGTGGAACATGTCTTTCAATCCAGACAAATCTCACACTCTCACTATGTCTCTTCGAAAGGACCGTTTAGAACCCCCCCCATCCACTTTCTCAACAATCCTCTGGAAGAAGTCCTTTCTTTCAAGCTTCTGGGTCTCACTATCTGCCATGACCTTCCTGGGAAAGCCACATTTCAAACCTCGCCTCCAAAGCCAGTCGCCGACTGGAATCCTCCGTTGTGCAAAGTCCTTCCTCGCCCACCTGAGCTCCTGACCACTTACAAAGCTTTTGCCCGCAGCCTGATGGATTACTGCTCTCCCCTCTGGGCTGGTGCTCCTGCCTCCCACCTTTCTCGGCTTCACGCTGTAGAAACCAAGGCATTTCGGATCATTGGCATCTCCTGCAATGAGGCTGAGTCTTTGGGCCTCTCACTCAATCACCGCAGGTTGGTCGGTGGTCTTTCTGTCTTCTACCGTCTCCTCTCCAGCCTCGCCCCCCCCTGCCTCTCTCTGCGATTTGTCCCCACCACATTTCCGCAGGGCGCTCAAGGTCCGCCAACAACCCCCTTCTGGTAAATCACGAATCACTGCTCACCTTCACTCTTTCATTACTCTTCTTCCCGCCTTTGGAATAACTCCCTCATCTATTCATTCCCATTCTTCCTCCAGGCCTTCAAAACAGCTGTTCACCACACACCTTATCATCCCCATCCAAATCCTCTATCTTTTTTCCCCGATAATCCACCCAAGCCACCTCCTTCAAATTCCCTGCTTTCCTTCCTGAAAGTCCAGTAATGTCCATCTTCTATTCCCCATGTTCCCGTCATCCTCTCCCTTCCACAGATCTCCTAATTCTCGTTCCCAGTGTTTGTCCTTCCACTCCCGCCCCTCTCGTCTCATGCCCCCCTTGCTGTGCGTTGTGTGTTAGCTCTCATACGAGGCTTGACAAGGTATACAAAAAAAAAAAAAAAAAGCAGGATATGCTCTCAGCGGTCCAGATTTATGTCCTACATATCATCAAGTCCTACATATATCATTAGGTGTCGTGTAGTAGGGTAGCGGCTTGGGATCCAAAAGGTCCTGAGTTCAAGCCCATTGGCCGCTTGAATTAATACACACCAGGGGGTTGACTCAGCCTGTCATCCTTCCGAGGTCGGCGAAGTGAGTCCCAGTGTACTGGGCCCGGTGTATGCCCCGGTTAGAATAGGTGTACCATATCCCTGTCGTAAGAGGCGACCAGGGTTGCGTCAGGAAGGGTATCCGGCGTAAACCTATGCCAAATCATAATGCGGATCATAACGGATGATCCGCTGTGGCGACCCCTAACGGGAGCAGCCAAAAGAAGAAGAAGAAGATATCATCAAGACAGCTTTTGAGGCCGAATGCAGATTGGCAGAGTTTGTTGACCTCAATTGGGTCATGATTGTGGCACCGCATCACGTGGTATGAAGTTGAAAACATCTCCCCTTTATGATGTGGTGTCTTGCCATGTGCTTGAGAGAAATGAGATGAAGAGTCCCTTCTTGGTAGACCCGACCACGGAAGGGGCAGTAATCACAATTCAAGCAATATACAGAGGACACCGAACCAGGAACAGTTTGAAAAAGAAGGGCAAACGTGCAACAACTGTCCAGGCAAACAACATTTTACAAACATTTAAAATTATCTTTGAATTATGAAATTATCTGCAGTGATCAAGGTTTAAATTTTGAATGGACCTCTCTGGTTTTCGCACCTCAGTCGACTGTTCATGATTCCTTGATTTTTTTCGGGGCGCTCCCCTTTACGAAGCCGGCAAACTCCTCCCCTTAGTTTCACTTCCTTCTCTAGGCCACTCCCTCTCAGGCGACTGGGCGGGGCCTCGTCTGGAGAGGGGAAGGAAGGAAGAAGAAGCCCTCGGTACACCACCACTGCACAAACAAATAACAGCCTGTGACACCTCCCGACACACATGTAACGTCAAATTAACCGAACAAACCTGGTAAACTGCAATTTAATGGGGGATCTGGGCTAATCCTATATTTAGTAGCATACGAAGGGCCATTTCCGTAACAGTATCGTGCACTTGTAAACAGCAGCATGTTTTTCCAGTTGGTCTGCTCCTGCTCATCTTTTTAAATGAGAAAACGTATAAAACCAAAGCAAAAAAAATTGGGAAAGACTTTGTGGAATACCATGTGCTCCGGGAACATGACCTGCACCGGCTAAACCTGCCAGTTTACCAGCTGGGTGGCCAGGTCAGTCGGAGTCAACTTACTTTGGGAAGAACATCTTTACATTTTGAACGCAGACCCGCGTTTGGCTTCACAACTTTCTGTACTTCATCATAAAAGTGTGTTGTAAGCAAGTAATGAGAGTTACGCAAGGGTCCATCTATTTATTACACAGGTAAATGTGGTTGGGTGTTTGATTTCTTCCATACATACATATGCTTCACACATGCCCCTTCCCTTCCCTTTCTCCTATCTTGTCCCAACTGAACCTCCTTTCCATTTTCTGTCCTCCCACCTTTTCTTCATTTCCTCAATTTAACCCCTCCCCTCCCATATGTGCCTTGGCCCTTCACCACCATCATTTAGTTCACGTGATAACCAAATACCTGATGTTGTACAATGAAAAGTGTGATGCTGAGTCATTCTACGGGACACCAGTCCTGGAAGAGCAGGTGTCCTCACAAACTTCATTTGTATGTGACGTTGATTTGCTTTGTGTGTGACAGTGTGACTCGATCACGGATATGGAGGATAAAGATTTGGAGGACCTGCTTTCCAAAGAGCTTGAACTGCTGTCGTTATCCGATGAAGACGGTGATGAGGACCTGGAAATCGTCAAGAGGAGTGAGAATGAAAGGGACGATGTAAGTTTTCTCTCCTATAACGGTTAACTCGCGTGATTGAGTGTTATAATCACTTGGTAAGGTAACACTGATCCATTGCACATCCACTTCATTGAACCTTTGTTAACTTTACGTGATACCTCCATTTTACGAAGCATGTGGTACTGGCACGAAGCTCTAATCGATGCAACAGATGAAAATGTCCAGCAGCTTCCATGTACCACCAACCCCAAATGCAGGGAAATGCAATTGTGATCTTTGACAAGCAATGCTCGTCATTTGTGTCCACCCAGAGGACCATGCACTTTGCAAAGGGATGAATTTGTCTTTGCAAATATGGTGGAATGTTGAACCCCAGTACCCCTTACCTTTCCTCCGTGTGTTCCACACAACCCCTTTATCACCTTCAGCCTCTGAAACTCCTCTCCCTTATCTCCACATCCCTTAACCCCATACTATCTCTCATCAACCTCTGTTCTCTTGCATTTGCATTTTCTCCTGTTGTCCTTTGTTAATACAAGTTCAAAAGATGTGCTCATTTAAAGTGCTACAGCCTGACACAGAACCAGTCTCCTTTGAAGTGATGCTGTCAGAGAGAGTGCTCACCTTTGACAAGGTTGATCTGTTGTGGGTAGGTAGCTGGCTGACCAACGCAGTGTTGAAAGGAATGTGCATTGTTGAAGAGACGACGGCGAAGGCACGAGATGGAGAAACTCGTTCGATAGATTGGTGCAGGAATGAATGTAAATGTGGAATGAATGCGGAGGCAGCGGCATGAAGGTAATGAAAATAATGAATGGTGCTGTGAAGGAGTGATTGGGAACGAATGAGTCCCTCCCACGGAAACCCGGGGCTGGTACAAAGCTTGGCAAGTGGGATCACAGACCATAACACCTTTCCACCCCTCAAGGAAGGAAACTGTACTCCAAGCAAAGTTTTCTTTTACAAAGGCAGGTACACATTTTTACAAAGGAAGATTCATCTCAACATAGCATAAACAGTGCAGTCAACAAACAGCTACATCCCGTTGACATTTACACGCATCAGGGCTTATACACATGTGCATGAATATTATCTTAAGCTTGAGATAGAGCATCTGCCATGACATTATCTCTACCCGAAATATGTACAATTTAAGGGGTATGGTTGTTCCAAAAGCCCCCGTTGGAAAAGGCGTTGATTCGTCATCTTGAACTCCTCCAGAAAAACCAGAGGATTGTGGTCACCCACCTTATTGTGTGGATTGTGTGGATTTTTTTAAACCCACCTTATTGTGATCGTTGAAGGATTCCAACTGGCCGATTGTGGAATCCTATTTGACTTCAGACAGAGTTTAACGTTTGTCCGATTTGGTTATAAAATCCTACAAAAACCCTATCGACACTGATAAAACTGATGTCCACACAAGTCCTTCCTTGTGAAACAATTTATTTGGTTCTTATACACTATACACTTCTCACCCTCGTACAATGAACTTAAGAATCCCCATTGATTGCAATATTATTTGGTTCTATTTCATTTATTCTTACTTTAGTTAACAGTTAGACCAACCCGATTCAATTCACTTCTACATTACATCAGAGAGTTTTATTCTAACTTGGTACTTGGTCAGTTCCAAGGAGTACAAGCCACTGAGATTCTATACTTCCTCAGGTACTTGCACTCCACAATTTACATTTCAAAGCATTTTATACTTTCATGAGAGAGAGGTTGGGGGATATTCACCCAGACTGTAGACGTGTCGTTTAGACGAAAAGCCACTTCGTACATTTCTAAGAAAAGGTTCATTTATCAGCTCGGTCACTCTGCTCCAGAACAACACATTTCTTATCATTTAAGGGCAAAAGTCTTTTGGCCAGAAATGACAGCCAATTCAACTTGCAGCATAAAAGTTACATTTCCTGAAACTCCATTTGTTACAATTTAAAATACATTAATATAAATTTTTCCCCCACAGTATATACCATAACATCGATTGAGCCATTCGTTACATATATTTCAAAACTCTGTGAAGCCAAAATCAGACTCGAGGCCTCCTTCTCGATCGTAGAATAAACCTTTTGATGTTTGTTCAGCTTTTTGGAGAAGTAACTTACTGGCTTTTCAATACCCGATGCATCATCCTGAAAGAGTACCACTGCTACACCAACATCGCTTGCGTGTACAGTTAATTTGAATGGCTTACCAAAATCGGGAGTGGCCAACACTGGCTCATTGGCCAGAATAGCTTTCAATTTGTCAAAAGCCTTTTGACAGGATTCAGACCACAAAAATTTTGCATTTTTCATCAACAAGTTTGTTGGGGGTACCACGAGCGAGCTGTAATTCGCACAGAATTTCCTGTAGAACCCAGACATACTGAGATACCAAAGCAGTTCTCGCTTATTGGTGGGGACAGGAAAATCAGCAATCGCTTGGGTCTTGGCCTGTCTCGGGGATACATGACCCTGACCAACAACATGACCTTGGTAGGTAACCCCAGCTTTGGCAAATTAACTTCTTTTGATGTTTACAACGTTTGGCATCGGTAAGTCTTCCAAATGGTTCTCGGAGATGTTTCAAATGGTCTTGCCATGTATCACTATACAGTATGACATCATCCAGGTAAACTACACAATTTGGAAAACCAATAGTAACCTGATTCATTAACCTTTGGAAGGCAGCAGATGCATTTTTCATCCCAAAAGTTATTACCTTACACTGATATAAGCCATCTGGAGTCACAAAAGCTGAGGCTTCTTTTGCCTGGTCAGTCAGAGGTACAAGCCAATAACCTTTAAGCAAATCTATTTTGCCAACATAAACAGCCTTACCGACCCTGCCTATACAATCTTCGATTCTCGGGATGGGATATGAATCAGTGCGGGTTACCGCATTCACCTTTTGTAAGTCTATACAGAATCTTGCAGAACCATGGGGTTTTGGTATGAGTGCAATGGGCGAACTCCAGCTGCTCTGACTGGGTTCGATGATGTCATGCCTTCGCAAATATCGTACCTCTTCAAGAACCTTTGCTAACTTGTCAGGATTTAGCCGATTATAGGTGGATTGATTGGTCTGGCATTCTTTACCTCAACATCATGGGAAGCCAATGAGGTGCACCCTGGCTCATCAGAACATAGATGGGCATATTCCCTAATTAGAGCAGTTGCATCAGATCGTTTCTCCTTAGGTACGTGAGCTAATTCGGAGTCCAAATGTGTCAACACCTCCGAGTTTGATAGTTTAGCCCCCCCAAGGGTTCCCTCTCAGGTTCTTGTAGAGCGATGCGATCTGATTCACAAGTCGGTATCTTGACGGTTTATATGACCAACCAGCTTAGCTAGCCCCACGAGCTGGCCGAGGCCGGCATCACTCTCATAGTACCGTTTAAGCATGTTAACATGGTACATCCAGCAGGGTTTCCATCTGTCATGGGTCCTCACCACGTAGTTCACATCACTCGGCTTATTTTTGACCAAGTAAAGTCCGTTAAACTTTGCCGATAGTGGCTCCCCAGGCAGATGTAGTAAAACTAGCACTTTGTCACCAGCATTAAAATTATGAGCTGTTGCATTCTGGTCAAAACGTGCCTTCATGACTCGCCGAGATACTTTCAGATGTTCTTTGGTGACATTGTAGGCGTGGGCAAGTCTTTCCCTGAAAGTACATTGGGATTCTCAGTTTCTTCGAGGAATCTCTTTTACTAATTTAAGAGGGCCCCGACCCTCAGGGCCATACACCAACTCAAATGGGCTGAAACCTGTGGATTCATTTGGGGTATCCCTGGTGGCGAATAACACAAAACAGATTCTTTTGTCCCATTCTTCAGGATACTCCATACAATATGCCTTCAACATAGTTTTCATGGTCTGGTAGTGTCTCTCAAGGACTCCCTGGGACTGTGGGTGGTAGGCCGAGGAATTCAACTGCCCAATTCCGAGCTGGTGCATGACTTCTTGAAATAAACCAGACACAAAATTCGAGCCTTGGTCAGACTGCACCTCCTTTGGCAAACCATATCTGGTGAAAAACTGAACCAAGGCATCCACCACCACCTGAGCTGTGATCCTTTTTAAGGGAACAGCTTCAGGGAATCGAGTTGACATGTCCATAATGGTTAATACATACCGATGACCCGATTTAGTTCTTGGTAATGGACCAACGCAATCAATCAGTACCCTACTGAAAGGCTCATCAAAAACAGGCATGGGTATAAGGGGAGCTGGTTTAATTGATGGCAGTGGCTTCCCTATCATTTGACAGGTATGGCAGGTCTTACCGTGCGCCACGATGTCCTGGTGCAACTTTGGCTAATAAAAATGCGCCATGATCCTAGTCTGAGTTTTCCGGATTCCCGCATGTCCGGCCATAGGAATTTCATGGGCCAGCCGGAGAATTTCAGGATGATAACTGGGTGGTACCACTACCTGATATACCACAGGCCAATCGTCACTGGCTGGAGCATGAGGGGTCTCCACTTTCTCATTAACACATCAGATTTCACAAAGCAGCAGTCCGAGACCTCCTAAACTTCCAACTCTGACACAGCCTTTTGTCTTAGGTCTCTTCATACAGGATCTGTCTGCTGGTCCTTAACTAGTGAAGAACGATTCAACACTGGCACACAAGAAGCCCCATTCCCTATCTCTTCATTGCTAGTTAAATTATTGAAAAATTTCTCTACCAACAACACACCAGAATCTGGTACATTTTCCATCTCTCCGTCAGTCTGCTTCTCTTTCTGCGTTTGGAATCTCGTCACTGCTCGAGTAGACAAAATACCGGGGAACTCCTCTTGCAAATCCTCAGTCTCTTACTGAACTATACGATGTATTGAAACCACAGGGGAACACAAACCCTCTCCCCAGCCAAATCATTTCCCAATAGCAAACTAACACCCTCTATAGGGTTAGTGGAGACTATCCCCACCGTCACTGGTCCTATGACCAAATCAGACTTCAAGTTCCCCCTGTGTTAAGGGGCTGTCACACCTTGACGTTTTAGCCAGCGTATGGCAACGTATCAAAATGTATGTAAAACGCTGGCGTAGCTGAACTATTGATGTTTTTTAAAAAACTTTTTGGCATATTCATAACGAGTTGGACGTATGCACTAACGTATGGTAACGTAAACAGAACGTTTCGTAACTTATAGATAACTTATACAACGAATGCTTAGTGTGTTGTCGGCGTTCACCGTATGCCAACGATAGTCTAACGTATTGCATAGCGCGCGGCAGCGTATCGCCGACGATCACGTGGCGTAGCCTATTAAAAGGCTGCCGCTCGACGATTCAAATCATAACCGCACTAGACATCGAAGTGTCAGGCCCTGTCACACCTTGACGATTTAGCCAGCGTATGCCTGACGTATGAAAAATTTGCCTAAAACGCTGGCACGCGTCGAATACGTTATGGGTAAGTTTTGTATGCGTTAAGAGCACGCTGAAGCACGCTGGCATATGTCGTAGTACGCCGAGCACGTCGACAAATTTTAAGCGTGCTCAAAATTTTTCACGTATGTCAGCGTATGACTCACATGTTCCGCATACGCTGGCCATAAGTTGTAGGCACGTTATGCAATCGTTGACACACGTTACTTGTAAGTTACTCATAAGTCGAAACACGTCGAGGTAATGTTTAGCGTACCCGAAACTTATTTCTAACCGATGAGTAACATGTTGTAGGCACGTTACGCGATCATTGACACACGTCGACACACGTTACTTGTAAGTTACTCATAAGTCGAAACACGTCGAGGTAATGTTTAGCGTACCCGAAACTTATTTCTAACCTATGAGTAACGTGCTTTGAACCTATGTGTAACGTATCTCCGACGTATGTAGACGTATTTGACGTCTTCCGGACGACCACAGAACTTACTGAACGTGTTTCTAACTTACAGCTACCGTATAATGGCGTATTGGCAGCGTTTAGGGGAATTGGTATATACAAATGGGCTTCACAGGAGGAACCTGTCAGTGTTCCAGACTCCATGGTTTTTTTTTTTTTCTTCGGCATGACGGTGATGTTGACACTTTGATTTCTAGTGCGGTTATGATTTAAATCGTTGAGCGGCAGCCTATGAATAGCCTACGCCACGTGATCGTCGACGATACGCTGCCGCACGCTATGCATACGTTAGACTATCGTTGGGCATACGTTGTGAACGCCGACAACACGCTAAGCATTCGTTGGTATAAGTTATCTATAAGTTATCGAAACGTTCTGTGTACGTTACTAATACGTTATTGCATTTGTCCAACTCGTTATGAATACGCCAAAAACTAAAAAACATCAACAGTTCAGCGTAGAAAAACATTAAAAAAAAAAGCCGAAGAATGCTGCAAAGAAGTCTCCTGGCCGTGGCCTGGACGCGGACGCAAGGAGGATCCATCATCACCCACACCCTCCCCATCACACTCACCTACTACAACTACTACTACTACTACTACTACTACTAATGACACGCTCACCTACTACTACTACTGATACTACTAACATGGACATGTACTCACGTAGCCCCTTGCTGTTGAAGGCTTTGACCTGGGAAGATGTTTACGTGCTACCAATACTGTGGTTTCAACCATCATCACGCTTTCTCGATGTTTTCTTAAGAGCTGAAGGTCGCGTTTTCCAATGTAAAGCGTGACCGACACTGTCTGATGGTAAACTGTGCGAGGACACCTGTCCTTCTGATAGATTTTGGAGCTTTCTCCGAGCAATGGGCATGCTGTACTACACATGCGCATTTTAGCATGTCTGCCATGATGAAACATCTTTTTGGTGAAGTGAGCGGAGCTTGGGAAATTTCCTCTGGATATGATGGATAACACAAAAAGGTTTAGATCTTTTGTTGGGGGCGAAATCTGTTTGAAAAGCGGTCTGTGAGGGCCTTCACCGTGGTTTAGTAGGATTGCATGGCTATTATTCTTTATGCTGATTGGGATACCTGAAAATAAAGAAACAACAATCATTTGTATAATGAAAACAAACTGCAACTATTGCATGAGTGCAGGTCTAAATTACTACATGAAGCAAAAAGAGTGCATTGCAACAGTAACAGATTTTGACATTTCAAGCCTACAGACAGACTAAGGGATAGAAACGATTTTGAATAATGCATATATATGATTAGATATGTTAGAAAACACATAATCTATTTCTATCTACCACGCAAGCATCAAGTTTTTAAAAAATGTTTCAGGGATAAGGCACAACTTCAAAACGAGGAGTGAAATCATCACTTATACTCCAAATCTGTAAGGAATTGCCCTGTATAGAATTACCAAGAACAAGTGATGGCCGAGTCCTGGTAGGCCTATTGAGTATCAAAGTTTCATCAATAGAATGGATCAGCCCACTGAATACTAAACAACTATAACTAATATCTAAACATAACAACAAGAACTACAATAATCGCTTTTTCATTTTGATGTATTCCACTTGTTTTGCTTGCATGACAAGGAAGGGTTTTGATTACATCAAGTAATGGGTTTTAATGGAATCCTCATATATATGAAAACATATATGTAGACAACAAAAGTCACTCCTTTATGTGGACTAATTACCAAAGTTATGAACTACTTTTTTGTATTTGCGGAATGCTGGATTTTACATTTTGAAAGAGTTTCAATTTTACTTTATCTATTTCAAGTAGTGTATATATACATCATAGTAATGAAATATGCAGCTACATATGCATTTCTGCCATGTGGTTAAATTTCTCAAATATTGAAAAACAACAGGAATTTCAGCGTCGTCTTTGAATTTTGGCTAATTAAACCGCTTCAGCTACTCTGGTTTTGCTTTTCTATCATGCATTTCCACAACATAGAGGTCATAAGCTTTCCAATGGATACCAACACAGAACCGGCACTAATTTGGTGACGACAAAGTGGTCGGCTCATGACTATTCTGTTTGATGGGAGATTTCTTGCAATAAATGTGATTCTTGTTTTTTCCTCTGCAGGCAAACTGACCGTGGTGCAATCCAAGGAACACACCAAAAAGAAATGTAAGAGTGGAAATAATTCGTTAACCACTCGAGGTGAATCAAACACTGGATGATGTCAAACACCACCCATGGAATGTGTCCATCGTAACAATGATGCGAGTGTTTTCACTCCGAGCTTGAGAGAAGTGTGGGAATGGGGAGTCCCTTCTTAGTTGACCTTAGCAATTGAAAAGGCAGCTGTCACCGCAAGCAGCTTACAGGGATACCTGGACAGTAAATATGAAACAGAAGCACCAAAGTTCACACTTATCCAGGTGAGAAACCACATTTCTGAAACATTTTAAACAACATCTAAACTATGAAATAATCGCAGGACTGAAGATGTAAATTTTGGATTGACCTCGTGGTGTTCCCACTGAACCCATGTCATGATTCCTCCAGTTCAATCCCGTAAACACATTCACCTCACGCCAGTAGTTTTGATCGGGGTTTTGTGGAACTGGGGCCCAAAGTCAGTGCTTGTGCTCATAGTAGCGGAGTGATGAGGGAAGGCTTTTGGGGTCAGGGTAGAAGAGGGGGGCAGTAAGCCTGGGAGTCTTTGAGAGTGCCACAAGTGCTCACCACCCTGCCCATGCCCCGTTTCAAGAGATAGACAAAAATGTTTGGAACCTTTTTATTTGTTTAATTCTTCGGTAAAAGGTAAAACCTTTATTTAAGTTAGAGGTAAAATATCTCAAAAGTTTGAACACAAAGGTGAAACAGGCAGTTTTCACAGTGTTAACTATCTGTAACATGAGAGTGATTTGTACCACCCACAGATTGCTGTGGTTTAATTGAGTGTGGGCCATCTGTTCACCCCGTCCGACTTGCGCTGCTAATTGAGTGCGTTAAACCATTCTCACGTGACCAATGCTACCCTGAGCGACTCATCCGTGGGTTTCACACAACAAAAAGACTGACCAATCACAGTCTGAGAAACACTGTATTTAAGCTGCAGGTCATGTCTGGTTTACCTTAAGCGTGCGTGAGAGGTAAATCTTCATCAAAGATTTGAAATAACAGGTGAAACAGGCAGTTTTCACAGTGTTTACAGACTCTGTTACACGATCCGAGAGCCGATTTTGTAACACCCTCAAATTGCTCCCCTCAGTCCAGAAATATGTGCTCCCTCCTATAAACTGAACAATGTTATATTATGCAATTCCAATGCGGTGTACTGCCAGGTACGGTAGTCCCACATCCTTAGACTGGAGATCGGATCAAGGCAGCACATTCCAATGGAGAATCCGGAAGAACTTCGAGATTTGTCCTTTATACAACAAACCTTGCATGCCAAGACACAAACAAGAACGTCGTTCAGAAAAAGTGATTCGCATTGGCAGCACCTCCTGATGAAGCAATCCGAATGTGCCCAGGCGCGAACACGCTGAATGTTCCAGATTTGGTGACACGTGCTCGTGCAATGCACATTATGTGTTCTTGAAGCCACATTTCTACACACACGAGCTTCCTGTTCTTTGCATCAACATAGTTTATGCAATACTGCATTTGTTCTGACCTGGATGCCATTATAACAGGTCTCCGTTTCCTCGTTGCTCAACGCTATGATGTTGTATGTTCGTTTTCAGTAACAATCCTTCGAGCCAATCCACAACTGTCTGAGCAATTATTATTATGAAATTATTAGTTTTTGTGTCTTGCGTATCCGGTACTTATTGCGTTACCCTGACGGAGCTGCAGACGAAAAAGCTTTGACCAGGTCCCATTCTTTCTCTGGTTAACTTAATACCTTGTTGCATACCCGCCTGCTGTGCTGCTTTGACCATTAGTTTGGTCTTTCACCAAGCCCCAGATGTGCTTTGTGCTGGGCCAGCACGGTATTATACAATTCGTTATTATGTATTGTCCATATGATACCACTATTATTGTTATCTTGTGAATATTATTAGTATTAATTAGACGGACGTAATTAATAACAAAAAGCATGACACACCGCACCACATCGCACAGACACACACAAGCACAGCACACACACGCACAGACACACAGCACGACCAGACACAGCGCACAGACAACGCACAGACGCACACACGCAGACGCACACACGCACAGCGCACACACGCACAGACGCACACACGCACAGACGCACACACGCACAGACGCACACACGCACAGACGCAGCACAACACGCACAGACGCGCGCACAGGCACGCGCACAGGCACGACGCACAGGCACGCGCACAGGCACGCGCACAGACCACGCGCACAGGCACGCGCACAGGCCGCGCACAAGACACGCGCAACAGACACACACACAGACACACACACTGGACACACACACTCATACACTTCCTCCATTTATAGTTTAAGAAGAAGGATCAATAACTAATGTATTCATTAAATTAATATCTTCCTGAATACGTCACCGAGTTGTTGTTCCGCCTTTATCCCATCAATGATGTGTTGTGAGCTACTTGTGTTTTTTTTTTGAGGCATAACTATATTTTACAGATGCTATTGTTCTTCTTTCTTCAGAGGTTTCCAGACCCTCTCCACCAACACACCTGCTCTGATGAAAGTGGGTGTACGTTGTACCGCAAGGTTGGATGATGCAATCGAAGAATCCTCCGACATGAATGGGATAATTTGGGATTCCCTGAAAGACGGTGTTTGTTCATCATCTCCCTTTGCTCGGTTACATCTTCGTTCTGGATGAACTGGACGCGGACCTTGATAAAATAGCTCGAACCTATGAAAGAATGGAATTTTTGAGAGTGTCTTTTAGCAGACATTGGACGACTCCATTGCTTCAATTGTGTTTGATATTGATGAGAGGTAAGAGTTCAAAATCCATTTGTTATATTAATCCTTATTGATAACTTTTGTCGGCAACAACATTATCGTCGACCTCAAACCACCCATATGTTTTATTTTCAGCATTGAAAACGAAGCTTACACTGAGGGAAATGGAATGGTTCCCAAACCAATTAAATGGAGCACAGTCTCAATACTGCTCTTTGTTGATGAGTAAATATTTTATTATTTATTATCTTATATAACCATATATTGGTTCCTATACATAATATTATAAATATCACACAATCTAATCCCATATATATTGAGTGTTTTTCCCTGTTTTTTGTTTTTCAAGCACCAGAGGGCATCAGCCCACGTGGCCTCAAAGCCTGCTCTTCTGCTCTGCTCACCCTCTCTCGTGTTCTATTCACCCTCTCATTTGCTCAAGGTCATCTGCCATCTGCTTGGAAATCAGCAAACATCACTGCCCACATAAAAAGGGTGCAAAAACAGATCCCCTGCAACACAGACCAATCAGCCTTCTCCCAATCATCAGCAAGGTTATGGATCCATCATCGCTTCAGACATCAACACTTCCTGCCTCTCTCCAATGGCTTGATTTCTGATCATCAATTTGGTTTTCAGACGCAGGTCACTCTACCCCTGGATATGCTGCTTCTGCTCTCCAACAATGGATGGAGATCCTCAATGCCAGACAGGAAATCCGAGCCATATCCCTGGACATATACGTGCTTTTGACACAGTCTGGCACCACTGCCTGCTCACCAACTCTCTTCCTATGGTATCCAAGGCCATCTCCACTCATGGCTCGCAGATTTCCTCTCCTGTCGCAGTCAACGTGTGCCCTAAATGGAGTTCTTTCATCCCTTCTTCCTGTCCAGGCTGGAGTTCCTCAAGGTAGCGTTCTGGCCCTGTCTTTTTCTGGTTTTCATCAATGATCTCTCCGACTCTCTGGAAAATCCTCTATATCTCTTTGCTGATTACTCCACCCTCTGCCGTACATCGGTCATCCCTCAGACCGGCAAGCAGCAGCTTCTTCGCTCACTGCAGATCTGGATAAAATCACAAACTGGTCCAACACGTGGAACATGTCTTTCAATCCAGACAAATCTCACACTCTCACTATGTTCTTCGAAAGGACCGTTTAGAACCCCCCCCCCATCCACTTTCTCAACAATCCTCTGGAAGAAGTCCTTTCTTTCAAGCTTCTGGGTCTCACTTATCTGCCATGACCTTTCCTGGGAAAGCCACATTTCAAACCTCGCCTCCAAAGCCAGTCGCCGACTGGAATCCTCCGTTGTGCAAAGTCCTTCCTCGGCCCACCTGAAGCTCCTGACCACTTACAAAGCTTTGCCCGCAGCCTGATGGAGTACTGCTCTCCCCTCTGGCTGGTGTCCTGCTCCCCACCTTTCTCGGCTTCACGCTGTAGAAACCAAGGCATTTCGGATCATTGGCATCTCCTGCAATGAGGCTGAGTCTTTGGCCCTCTCACTCAATCACACGCAGGTTGGTCGGTGGTCTTTCTGTCTTTCTACCGTCTCTCTCCAGCCTCGCCCCCCCCCCCCTGCTCTCTCTGCGATTTGTCCCCACCACATTTCCGCAGGGCGCTCAAGGTCCGCCAACAACCCCTTCTGGTAAAAACCAAAATCACGAATCACTGCTCTCACCTTCACTCTTTCATTACTCTTCTTCCCGCCTTTGGAATAAACTCCCTCACTCTATTCATTCCCATTCTTTCCTCGCAGGCCTTCAAAACAGCTGTTCACCACCACCTCTTATCATCCCCATCCAAATCCTCTATCTTTCTTCCCCGATAATCCACCAAGCCCACCTCTTTCAAATTCCCTGCTTTCCTTCCTGAAAGTCCCAGTAATGTCCATCTTTAATTCCCCATGTTCCCGTCCCATCCCTCTCCTTCCACAGATCTCCTAATGTCTCTGTTCCCCAGTGTTTTGTCTTCCCACTCCGCCCTCCTCGTCCATCCCCCCTTGCTGTGCGTTGTGTGTAGCTCTCATACGAGGCTTGACAAGGTATACAAAAAAAAAAAAAAAGCAGGATATGCTCTCAGCGGTCCCAGATTTATGTCCTACATATCATCAAGTCCTACATATCATTAGCCTGGTGTTGGCGTAGTGTTAGGGTAGCGGCTTGGGATCCAAAAGGTCCTGAGTTCAAGCCCCATTGGCCGCTTGAATTAATAAACCAGGGGGTTGACTCAGCCTGTCATCCTTCGAGGTCCGGCGAAGTGAGTCCCAGTGTACTGGGCCCGGTGTATGCCCCGGTTAGAATAGGTGCTACCATATCCCTGGTGTCGTAAGAGGCGACCAGGGTTGGCGTCAGGGGAGGGTATCCGGCGTAAAACCTATGCCAAATCATAATGCGAGATCATAACGGATGATCCGCTGTGGCGACCCCGTAAGGGAGCAGCCAAAAGGAAGAAGAAGAAGAATATCATCAAGACAGCTTTTGAGGCCGAATGCAGATTGGCAGAGTTTTGTGACCTCAATTGGGTCGCATGATTGTGGCACGCGCATCAACGTGTATGAAGTTGAAAACATCTCCCTTTATGATGTGGTGTCTTGCATGTGCTTGAGAGAAATGAGATGAAGAGTCCCTTCTTGGTAGACCCGACCACGGAAGGGGCAGTAATCACAATTCAAGCAATATACAGAGGACACCGAACCAGGAACAGTTTGAAAAAGAAGGGCAAACGTGCAACAACTGTCCAGGCAAACAACATTTACAAACATTTAAATTATCTTTGAATTATGAAATTATCTGCAGTGATCAAGGTTTAAATTTTGAATGGACCCTCTGGTTTTTCGCACCTCAGTCGACTGTTCATGATTCCTTGATTTTTTTCGGGCGCTCCCCTTTACGAAGCCGGCAAACTCCTCCCCTAGTTTCACTTCCTTCTCTAGGCCACTCCTCTCAGGCGACTGGGCGGGGCCTCGTCTGGAGAGGGGAAGGAAGGAAAGAAGAAGCCCTCGGTACACCACCACTGCACAAACAAATAACAGCCTGTGAGACACCTCCCGACACACATGTAACTCAAATTACCGAACAACCTGGCTAAACATGCATTTAATGGGGGATCTGGGCTAATCCTATATTTAGTAGCATACGAAGGGCCATTTCCGTAACAGTATCGTGCACTTTGTAAACAGCAGCATGTTTTTCCAGTTGGTCTGCTCCTGCCAATCTTTTTAAATGAGAAAACGTTAAAAACCAAAGCAAAAAAAATTGGGAAAGACTTTGTGGAATACCATGTGCTCCGGGAACATGACCTGCACCGGCTAAACTGCCAGTTTAACCAGCTGGGTGGCCAGGTCAGTCGGAGTCAACTTACTTTGGGAAGAACATCTTTACATTTTGAACGCAGACCCGCGTTGGCTTCACAACTTTCTGTACTTCATCATAAAAGTGTGTTGTAAGCAAGTAATGAGATTACGCAAGGGTCCATCTATTTATTACACAGGTAAATGTGGTTGGGTGTTTTGATTTCTTCCATACATACATATGCTTCACACATGCCCCTTCCCTTCCCTTTCTCCTATCTTGTCCAACTGAACCCCTTTCCATTTTCTGTCTCCCACCTTTTCTTCATTTCCTCAATTTAAACCCCTCCCCTCCCATATGTGCCTTGGCCCTTCACACCCATCATTTAGTTCACGTGATAACCAAATACCTGATGTTGTACAATGAAAAGTGTGATGCTGAGTCATTCTACGGGACACCAGTCCTGGAAGAGCAGGTGTCCTCACAAACTTCTTTTGTATGTGACGTTGATTTGCTTTGTGTGTGACAGTGGTGACTCGATCACGGATATGGAGGATAAAGATTTGGAGACCTGCTTTCCAAAGAGCTTGAACTGCTGTCGTTATCCCGATGAAGACGGTGATGAGGACCTGGAAATCGTCAAGAGGAGTGAGAATGAAAGGGACGATGTAAGTTTTCTCTCCTATAACGGTTAACTCGCGTGATTGAGTGTTATAATCACTTGGTAAGGTAACACTGATCCATTGCACACCACTTCATTGAACTTTTTGTTAACTTTACGTGATACCTCCATTTTACGAAGCATGTGGTACTGGCAACGAAGCTCTAATCGATGCAACAGATGAAAATGTCCAGCAGCTTCCATGTACACCACCCCAAATGCAGGGAATGCAATTGTGATCTTTGACAAGCAATGCTCGTCATTTGTGTCCCCCAGAGGACCAATGCACTTGCAAAGGGTGAATTTGTCTTTGCAAATATGGTGGAATGTTGAACCCCCAGTACCCCTTACCTTTCCTCCGTGTGTTCCACACAACCCCTTTTATCACCTTCAGCCTCTGAAACTCCTCTCCCTTATCTCCACATCCCTTAACCCCATACTATCTCTCATCAACCTCTGTTCTCTTGCATTTGCATTTTCTCCTGTTGTCCTTTGTTAATACAAGTTCAAAAGATGTGCTCATTTAAAGTGCTACAGCTGACACAGAAACACCAGTCTCCTTTGAAGTGATGCTGTCAGAGAGAGTGCTCACCTTTGACAAGGTTGATCTGTTGTGGGTAGGTAGCTGGCTGACCAACGCAGTGTTGAAAGGAATGTGCATTGTTGAAGAGACGACGGCGAAGGCACGAGATGGAGAAACTCGTTCGATAGATTGGTGCAGGAATGAATGTAAATGTGGAATGAATGCGGAGGCAGCGGCATGAAGGTAATGAAATAATGAATGGTGCTGTGAAGGAGTGATTGGAACGAATGAGTCCCTCCCACGGAAACCCGGGGCTGGTACAAAGCTTGGCAAGTGGGATCACAGACCATAAACACCTTTCCACCCTCAAGGAAGGAAACTGTACTCCAAGCAAAGTTTTCTTTTACAAAGGCAGGTACACATTTTTACAAAGGAAGATTCATCTCAACATAGCATAAACAGTGCAGTCAACAAACAGCTACATCCGCGTTGACATTTACACGCATCAGGGCTTATACACATGTGCATGAATATTATCTTAAGCTTGAGATAGAGCATCTGCCATGACATTATCTCTACCCGAAATATGTACAATTTAAGGGGTAATGGTTGTTCCAAAAGCCCCGTTGGAAAAAGGCGTTGATTCGTCATCTTGAACTCCTCCAGAAAAACCAGAGGATTGTGGTCACCCACCTTATTGTGTGGATTGTGTGGATTTTTTAAACCCCCTTATTGTGATCGTTGAAGGATTCCAACTGGCCGATTGTGGAATCCTATTTGACTTCAGACAGAGTTTAACGTTTGTCCGATTTGGTTATAAAATCCTACAAAAACCCTATCGACACTGATAAAACTGATGTCCACACAGTCCTTCCTTGTGAAACAATTTATTTGGTTCTTATACACTATACACTTCTCACCCTCGTACAATGAACTTAAGAATCCCCATTGATTGCAATATTATTTGGTTCTATTTCATTTATTCTTACTTTAGTTAACAGTTAGACCAACCCGATTCAATTCACTTCTACATTACATCAGAGAGTTTTATTCTAACTTGGTACTTGGTCAGTCCAAGGAGTACAAGCCACTGAGATTCTATACTTCCTCAGGTACTTGCACTCCAAACAATTTTACATTTCAAAAGCATTTTATACTTTCATGAGAGAGGTTGGGGGATATTCACCCAGACTGTAGACGTGTCGTTTAGACGAAAAGCCACTTCGTACATTTCTAAGAAAAGGTTTCATTTATCAGCTCGTCACTCTGCTCCAGAACAACACATTTCTTATCATTTAGGGCAAAAGTCTTTTGGCCAGAAATGAACAGCCAATTCAACTTGGCAGCATAAAAGTTACATTTCTGAAACTCCATTTGTTACAATTTAAAAATACATTAATATAAATTTTTCCCCCCACAGTATATACCATAACATCGATTGAGCCATTCGTTACATATATTTCAAAACTCTGTGAAGCCAAAATCAGACTCGAGCTCCTCTCGATCGTAGATAAACCTTTTGATGTTTGTTCAGCTTTTTGGAGAAGTAACTTACTGGCTTTTTCATACCCGATGCATCATCCTGAAAGATACCACTGCTACAACCAACATCGCTTGCGTGTACAGTTAATTTGAATGGCTTACAAAATCGGGAGTGGCCAACACTGGCTCATTGGCCAGAATAGCTTTCAATTTGTCAAAAGCCTTTTGACAGGATTCAGACCACAAAATTTTTGCATTTTTCATCAACAAGTTTGTTGGGGGTACCACGAGCGAGCTGTAATTCGCACAGAATTTCCTGTAGAACCCAGACATACTGAGATCCCAAAGCAGTTCTCGCTTATTGGTGGGGACAGGAAAATCAGCAATCGCTTGGGTCTTGGCCTGTCTCGGGGATACATGACCCTGACCACAACATACCTTGGTAGGTAACCCCAGCTTTGGCAAATTAACTTCTTTTGATGTTTACAACGTTTGGCATCGGTAAGTCTTCCAAATGGTTCTCGGAGATGTTTCAAATGGTCTTGCCATGTATCACTATACAGTATGACATCATCCAGGTAAACTACACAATTTGGAAAACCAATAGTAACTGATTCATTAACCTTTGGAAGGCAGCAGATGCATTTTTCATCCCAAAAGTTATTACCTTACACTGATATAAGCCATCTGGAGTCACAAAAGCTGAGGCTTCTTTTGCCTGGTCAGTCAGAGGTACAAGCCAATAACTTTAAGCAAATCTATTTTGCCAACATAAACAGCCTTACGACCCTGCCTATACAATCTTCGATTCTCGGGATGGGATATGAATCAGTGCGGGTTACCGCATTCACCTTTTGTAAGTCTATACAGAATCTTGCAGAACCATGGGGTTTTGGTATGAGTGCAATGGGCGAACTCCAGCTGCTCTGACTGGGTTCGATGATGTCATGCCTTCGCAAATATCGTACCTCTTCAAGAACCTTTGCTAACTTGTCAGGATTTAGCCGATTATAGGTGGATTGATTGGTCGGCATTCTTTACCTCAACATCATGGGAAGCCAATGAGGTGCACCCTGGCTCATCAGAACATAGATGGGCATATTCCCTAATTAGAGCAGTTGCATCAGATCGTTTCTCCTTAGGTACGTGAGCTAATTCGGAGTCCAAATGTGTCAACACCTCCAGTTTGATAGTTTAGCCCCCCAAGGGTTCCCTCTCAGGTTCTTGTAGAGCGATGCGATCTGATTCAAGTCGGTATCTTGACGGTTTATATGACCAACCAGCTTAGCTAGCCCCACGAGCTGGCCGAGGCCGGCATCACTCTCATAGTACCGTTTAAGCATGTTAACATGGTACATCCAGCAGGGTTTCCATCTGTCATGGGTCCTCACCACGTAGTTCACATCACTCGGCTTATTTTTGACCAAGTAAAGTCCGTTAAACTTTGCCGATAGTGGCTCCCCAGGCAGATGTAGTAAAACTAGCACTTTGTCACCAGCATTAAAATTATGAGCTGTTGCATTCTGGTCAAAACGTGCCTTCATGACTCGCCGAGATACTTTCAGATGTTCTTTGGTGACATTGTAGGCGTGGGCAAGTCTTTCCCTGAAAGTACATTGGGATTCTCAGTTTCTTCGGGAATCTCTTTTACTAATTTAAGAGGGCCCCGACCCTCAGGGCCATACACCAACTCAAATGGGCTGAAACCTGTGGATTCATTTGGGGTATCCCTGGTGGCGAATAACACAAAACAGATTCTTTTGTCCCATTCTTCAGGATACTCCATACAATATGCCTTCAACATAGTTTTCATGGTCTGGTAGTGTCTCTCAAGGACTCCCTGGGACTGTGGGTGGTAGGCCGAGGAATTCAACTGCCCAATTCCGAGCTGGTGCATGACTTCTTGAATAAACCAGACACAAAATTCGAGCCTTGGTCAGACTGCACCTCCTTTGGCAAACCATATCTGGTGAAAAACTGAACCAAGGCATCCACCACCACCTGAGCTGTGATCCTTTTTAAGGGAACAGCTTCAGGGAATCGAGTTGACATGTCCATAATGGTTAATACATACCGATGACCCGATTTAGTTCTTGGTAATGGCCAACGCAATCAATCAGTACCTACTGAAAGGCTCATCAAAAACAGGCATGGGTATAAGGGGAGCTGGTTTAATTGATGGCAGTGGCTTCCCTATCATTTGAACAGGTATGGCAGGTCTTACCGTGCGCCACGATGTCCTGGTGCAACTTTGGCTAATAAAAATGCGCCATGATCCTAGTCTGAGTTTTCCGGATTCCCGCATGTCCGGCATAGGAATTTCATGGGCCAGCCGGAGAATTTCAGGATGATAACTGGGTGGTACCACTACCTGATATACCAGGCCAATCGTCACTGGCTGGAGCATGAGGGGTCTCCACTTTCTCATTAACACATCAGATTTCACAAAGCAGCAGTCCGAGACCTCCTAAACTTCCAACTCTGACACAGCCTTTTGTCTTAGGTCTCTTCATACAGGATCTGTCTGCTGGTCCTTAACTAGTGAAGAACGATTCAACACTGGCACACAAGAAGCCCCATTCCCTATCTCTTCATTGCTAGTTAAATTATTGAAAATTTTCTCTACCAACAACACACCAGAATCTGGTACATTTTCCATCTCTCCGTCAGTCTGCTTCTCTTTCTGCGTTTGGAATCTCGTCACTGCTCGAGTAGACAAAATACCGGGGAACTCCTCTTGCAAATCCTCAGTCTCTTACTGAACTATACGATGTATTGAAACCACAGGGGAACACAAACCCTCTCCCCAGCCAAATCATTTCCCAATAGCAAACTAACACCCTCTATAGGGTTAGTGGAGACTATCCCCACCGTCACTGGTCCTATGACCAAATCAGACTTCAAGTTCCCCCTGTGTTAAGGGGCTGTCACACCTTGACGTTTTAGCCAGCGTATGGCAACGTATCAAAATGTATGTAAAACGCTGGCGTACGCTGAACTATTGATGTTTTTTAAAAAACTTTTTGGCATATTCATAACGAGTTGGACGTATGCATAAGTATTGGTAACGTACACAGAACGTTTCGATAACTTATAGATAACTTATACCAACGAATGCTTAGTGTGTTGTCTTCAAAACGTATGCCCAACGATAGTCTAACGTATGCATAGCGCGCGGCAGCGTATCGCCGACGATCACGTGGCGTAGCCTATTAAAAGGCTGCCGCTCGACGATTAAATCAATAACCGCACTAGACATCGAAGTGTCAAGGCCCTGTCACACCTTGACGATTTAGCCAGCGTATGCCTGACGTATGAAAAATTTGCCTAAAACGCTGGCACGCGTCGAATACGTTATGGGTAAGTTTTGTATGCGTTAAGAGCACGCTGAAGCAATAATGTCGTAGTACGCCGAGCACGTCGACAAATTTTAAGCATGCTCAAAATTTTTCGACGTATGTCAGCGTATGACTCACATGTTCCGCATACGCTGGCCATAAGTTGTAGGCACGTTATGCAATCGTTGACACACGTTACTTGTAAGTTACTCATAAGTCGAAACACGTCGAGGTAATGTTTAGCGTACCCGAAACTTATTTCTAACCGATGAGTAACATGTTGTAGGCACGTTACGCGATCATTGACACACGTCGACACACGTTACTTGTAAGTTACTCATAAGTCGAAACACGTCGAGGTAATGTTTAGCGTACCCGAACTTATTTCTAACCTATGAGTAACGTGCTTTGAACCTATGTGTAACGTATCTCCGACGTATGTAGACGTATTTGACGTCTTCCGGACGACCACAGAACTTACTGAACGTGTTTCTAACTTACAGCTACCGTATAATGGCGTATTGGCAGCGTTTAGGGGAATTGGTATATACAAATGGGCTTCACAGGAGGA
This sequence comes from Eptatretus atami, assembly GCA_035128595.1. Classification (NCBI taxonomy): domain Eukaryota; kingdom Metazoa; phylum Chordata; class Myxini; order Myxiniformes; family Myxinidae; genus Eptatretus; species Eptatretus atami. Next base: position 8,966,901 of record CM068958.1, on the reverse strand, counting down.
ACCTGTCAGTGTTCCAGACTCCATGGTTTTTTTTTTTTTCTTCGGCATGACGGTGATGTTGACACTTTGATTTCTAGTGCGGTTATGATTTAAATCGTTGAGCGGCAGCCTATGAATAGCCTACGCCACGTGATCGTCGACGATACGCTGCCGCACGCTATGCATACGTTAGACTATCGTTGGGCATACGTTGTGAACGCCGACAACACGCTAAGCATTCGTTGGTATAAGTTATCTATAAGTTATCGAAACGTTCTGTGTACGTTACTAATACGTTATGCATTTGTCCAACTCGTTATGAATACGCCAAAAACTTAAAAAACATCAACATTTTCAGCGTAGAAAAACATTAAAAAAAAAAGCCGAAGAATGCTGCAAAGAAGTCTCCTGGCCGTGGCCGTGGACGCGGACGCAAGGAGGATCCATCATCACCCACACCCTCCCATCACACTCACCTACTACAACTACTACTACTACTACTACTACTACTAATGACACGCTCACCTACTACTACTACTGATACTACTAACATGGACATGTACTCACCATGGAGTCTGAAACACTGACGGGTTCCTCCTGTGAAGCCCATTTTTATATACCAATTCCCCTAAACGCTGCCAATATGCCATTATACGGTAGC
>CM068958.1:8951365-8966236 GCA_035128595.1 Eptatretus atami | reverse complement strand
CTGTAAGTTAGAAATACGTTCAGTAAGTTCTGTGGTCGTCCGGAAGACGTCAATCAAATACGTCTACATAAGTCGATGTGCGTTGGAGATACGTTACACATAGATTCAAAGCACGTTACTCATAGGTTAGAAATAAGTTTCGGGTACACTAAACATTACCTCGACGTGTTTCGAGCTACGTATGAAGACAGACTACTAGTGAACTTGTCTTCGCTGTGTCAACGACGCATAATTGCCTACAACTTATGGCCAGCGAATTGCGGAACTGTGAGTCATATGCATAGACGTGAAAAATTTTTGAGCATGGTTAAAATTTGTCGACAGCTCTGGCGTACCTACGACGTATGCCAGGTGCTTCAGCGTGGCTCTAACGTAACAAAACTTACCCATAACGTATTCGACGTGTGCCAGCGTTTTAGACAAATTTATTTCATATTCGTCACCGAGGCTGCTCATCGGTCAAGGGGACAGGCCTTTGACAGGATTCACTACTGCGCCCGCACTTAATTCCACGAACATTATCCAGGGCAATTTATACAATATTGTGATGATTTCTTTCCCCCCACGGGTCATTGCGATTGCTCGTGGCGAGTGTTTGATAATTCAGCTTCAGGCCTATAAAGACAAAACGATTAATATAGTAATGATGAGTCATATCATTAAAGTTTGAAAGCTTTGGAAGGTAGTGGGAATCGCCGTGGTTGAGCGGAGTGCGTATAGAGACGAAAGAGCGCGGAGCGAAAGAGAGTCGTGAGTGGATCGGGCTGCGGGCATGGACGTGTTGGGTTCGTGTTGGCTGTGAATGGAACTCGGATGAAGGAAGCGCCGGGACCACAACTAGCCATATATAGATTTAAGTGAATTGGTAGAGCAAAGCTCAACAGGATCAACACGTGCGACAAGAAAATTCCTCTTCCCTCGTAGCGTTCGCCAGACAAACCCAAAGCCGTTCTATAACGCCAATCCATGTGCAGATCAGGAGTCTTGCACAAGCCAAAAAGGCACAGAAAAAGTCCATTTCTGCTATATCATATCTGTCTGACTAAAATCTGTGATGAAATGTAGAAAAACGAGTAAAGCAACGAGATATTGAGGCGGGGGAATCATCATAGCTCTCAGCACGGTAACCAAGAGCACTTGGCATGAAAAAGAAGAAAAGACAACAATTTGCGTCAATGAGATTGGGCAATCTTTAAAAAGTGTATAAAACCATCCCGGTTCACCTGTACAATCGCTCACAACCCATGCCCTATTCGAAGGGAAAAGTATCGCCGGCACCACGACGACTGGCTTAAGAACAGATAAATAGCATTCTGTAGCATTGGAAAAGCGTCAAGTTGGGCTACCAAAGCTTCCTGGCCCTGCCAAGCAAACGTAGGCGCTTGAAGACAGGAACAATCACTAAATGTCATAGCGTTCCGGAAAAAGGCGAAAGCAAGAATCATGACCCAAAAAACCACTGGTCACCATGGCACAATAAATCACATCCGTCATAAAAATACTAATCAACCTCATAACACCAGTCGCTACACATGAATAAAATGTTTCGTACTCCCTCATTGGTATCTCCTCCACTTTTTGCGAAGTCGATCAAGAGGTGTAAATTTGTGATAAGAGCATAATGATTATCAAAGTCAACATCAAACAAAAGAAAGAAATAACAGGAGCTTTGTCATTACAACGACTGTCAACCGAGAAATGTCATAAACATAGTCGGGTCAATTACGAAAGGCGTTAAGATGCCTCATTGTCCAACTGCAGCACGTACAGTTTTACTCGCTCAGCCCCTGAACAGTCTCGACATCTTCATGTCAGCCTGGCCCTGGGCACTCTGTCAATGGATCAGTCTCCCTTGAGAGACAAAACTTTGTCGTTACCATCATGTCAAGCATTCCAGCACACATCAAGGAGGCTGGTGTCGTTGAAGGCACTCCCCACTCTTTCAGGACAGCCCGCAAAGCACCAACCCAAAACCCCTCGAGTTCTGTAGCAAACCGTCAGGGCACACCTGTCATCTCTTGACTACAATATCCAGCTCGCGGAGGACCAGATCTCTCAGGATTTTAGCTGCACTTCAGAAGATTTGCTAAACAAGCTTGCGTCGTATGGATGAACTGACACCTGACCGGCAGACCTCGCTAGCATATCAGGCCTCCCAGCCAACCATCCGAACACTGTCAAACCTCCTTTGCCACACCAACGGACCCAGCGAGTTGACACCCTAATACCGATAGCTTGTGGTCGAACCCACGATGAAGAGCCACTCACATACTCTATGACTTCTAGTAAGAGAAGAACGTAGCATTACTGGTTCCAGTTGCCAACCGGTCTCAGTTTGGCATTGAACATTACTTGCACGACTAGAATAGGCTCACCGTGGGGCAGATCAACCAGACTTCATCGCATGGCATAGAATGTGCAGAATGCTGGAAGCCATGAGCACACCTACAGCATCTCCATATAGAACACGATATACGGTAGAGATCGCGATTAGTTAGGGTCCGCGCCTTTGTAATGGTGAATACTGTACAATCGCGCGAATTGATATAGCGGTTTGTACATCACTCACAGAGCAACAATATGCTATAACTACCAATACAACAACGGACAAACCCCCAGGCTCCCCGCATTCGCTGCGCCGTCATGTGTAGCCGCCGATGTCAAATCTTGGGGGATGGAATTCCATTCCAAATATGCAAGAACTGATTCGCTTGGTGCGTGCCAAATCGGGAATTGCTTGTGTCTGCGCACAGCACTGATGACGCAACGCAGATGACATACGGAATTCCCCCAAAGATGTCATGAAGCGTTCGCTTGGAGCGGGCCAGTAAGCGGAGTGCATCATGCACCGCCAACGAGGAAGAGCGGTATAGAGAGCGAACCGCCTGAGAAGCGAATAAGAAGGAAGGGATACAAATCTGAGAGAATTACTCTCGGACGCGGGGGTGGTGCCTGCGGACTCGAAAGGCAGAATTCGCGCGTCGCCAAAACATCCTCAAGGCTGGGGGAAGGCATCTCGCGCTGGCAAGTGCCCTGGTTACACATGCTCGTCCTGGGCGTCGAGTCGCGTCTCTGCTGCCCTGGTTCCTCTGGCCCGCACTGTGCTCCGCGAAAGGTGCGGAACGTCAAAAGCCCGCGCAGGTGCCGGCCAGGTGCGCCTGGCACACTTCTCGCCTGCCCACTCGTCTTCCTCCGAGCTGAAGGCTACATAAAGACATTGTGGATCCGGTTCTCTATTTGGTTGGCTCTTTTAGCCCGTTTATGAGGAATGGTTAACTGCTCTTGTAATCACTTCATCGCTAGGGTACGGCATACCTGCTTCTTGCGTGCTCCCCCTCACGCATTATAAATAAATTAGCTTGTAAAGCTTATCACTGTTCGTATGCTGTTTTCTTCCCTTGGTTAACACGGAGTGTGTTGAATACAAAAGGCGTTGCCTTGCGTTAAAGGTAATGTGGGGCCGACAGAATATCGGTACTAGCCGATGCCACCATTGTTTGGCGCCGAGCGCGGTCGGCGACTGCCAACCGGCCGACTCGACCGCGGCCGTTCGAGTGTGCGTGACTCCGTAACTCACGTGATTCAGATTGAAGCTTGCCAACGACCGCAGACACGCGTAGCAGATATGACGATCCTCACGCCGAGTAGCAGCGGACCTACCTTCTGAATGTTCGCAGAGGAACGATCAGATTCGCGGGTGTTCAGTGAAGCGACCTAGTCTCGCGTCCGGACTCGGCGAGCCGACCTGGCTCCGCACAATCGTGTACCATGACGTGAGATACGAACCAACTTCGCCTCATATAACAAATTGACAAGGCTTAGAATGACAACTTTTTGTGTCAGGAGCGGGGTGTCGACCCTCCGCCCCATCAAAATTCAGCCGAGATGTCGCAGTCAGGGTGTCCAGAGGAGCCGACCCCTCCCCATTTCCCCAAAACAGCAATTTTCAATCCTCGTTCTTTAACACGGACATGGCACGGCCAAGATGAAGCGAGCATGTGGAGTGAGTGATTAGTGGTAGAGACGAACCAATGTCAAGGACTACCACCCCATGGCAGGAACGTTCCCAAACGAACGCGAGTCGTAATGGGCGCAGGGCGCGTATTAACCCCCCTCCGTCAAACTCCTCCGACCTGTGGATCGGCTCCGTATCGCCTCTGCATTGACATGACCAGATGATCGGAGTTGAAACAATAATAGAGGGGAACACAAAAAAATTTAAACCAAGCACGAGGAATGACATGCAAGGATGGAAACAAAAATAAGAATGAATTCGCAGGCGATGATGCAAATGGAATGGCTGAGGGATGAGGGTCATAGCAAAACAGGAGGGAAATGCATACATGGGTTACAGTCTGCAGGCGGCATCGAGAGGCATAATGAGGCACAACATGTCAAGGCGACCGACCGGACAAGGGGGAAGTGTTGGACAATGTCTCCACCCGCGAGTGCCGCGGCGGGTAAGGATCGAGAGGACGAGAGACGCCGTCACAATAACTGATGGGGGAACCTGAAACTTGCACCATGCAGGGCGGAAGGAAAATTAAAAGAGGTGACGGAGACGAGAAATTAACAGACAAAAGGATGACGCGCGGAAATGCAGTGAGCATCAGAGATGGAAATAAGAGGGAGAGAAACACAAGGAGGAACACCGAGATCCGGGAGTAGAACAGAAAAAGGTGATGAAGATACGGAAACAAAGATAAGAGATGCACACACAGTAGACCTCTAAAGACGAAATGAGTGACTTGGGCAATTTGTGACTCTAGCCGAGCAGCAGATGGGCTCCTTCATGTAGAGGAGGAAACGATTCTCCTTGGAAGCAGATGCGACTGAAGCGTGAGTCAATGGGGCTTCCGAACGAGGTGAGCGATCGACGTGCTGTGAACAGGTACAGGCGCCGAGCTTGGGGAGTGAAGCAGGATCTGACCCCTTGAGTAACACAAGATCCCGAAGTGATGTCCCGGTGAGTGTTGAAGCTGTGAGTGGATGCGAAGTATGCAATAGGTAGTAGTGGAAGAGGGTCATCAGCGTGCGGAGTGCATGTGAGGAACTTGTTACGGCGGTAGACCGACCCAGCGGTGAACGGTTTTATGGACAACTCCGGCCGGGCCCCCCGCAAGACAACAATTGGTTGCATCCAAGTCGTCTCGTTCGGAAGCAGCCTGGGTGCCGGAACCTCACGAAGATGCAGGGGAACGTCGACCTGCGTTTCGAAAAACGACTCGGACAGGAATGCTAAAAGGCACTCAACGGATGCAATTGGAACATGCGGGTTCCCATGTGAGTCGCGTTGGGTCATCACGTACGCAATACCACGTCTCTGATCGCGACGCGCGGAGCGGGTTAACAGAGCGAGCAGACCAGAACTCGTGTAACTCACGTGCAAGTTCGGGTCGAGTGAACGTACAAACCGGGGGATTCACGGCACAAGCGTGAACAGCGACGTACACTGGATTCCGACGTGCGCGCGTCTGATGCAGATCGAAGATTGCCACGATCAGACCTCCGAGGATGGTAAAAAGATAACAAAAGAATAAACACAACGCACCCCCGTGCGGCAAGAGAAAGAAAAAAAAGAACCCCGCTACGCACCGTGTTGGGCAGGAAGCATATTTGTGCGAAGGGTTGCGTAGATTTAGACCTCATGACAATGGGTTGTTCCTTACTCTGGAGCGTGGAATGGTCATGAGGGAATTTAGATAAGAGGTAGAGAATGATTTGGTTTTTCTGGAAACATGGAGCCAGGAAATGTGTGTGGGGACCGTACGTACTCGGGCTTCGAGACTACAAAGAACTTGCATTAGTTAATGGACACTGCGGGAGACCAGCTTAGTCAGGGGAAGTTTGTGGAGAGAACGGCAGTGTCTTGCAAGTGTAATGAGTTGAAGAAACATTGAATGTGTAAAGAGCACATGCACACAACCTGACTTTTAGCCAGCGATGGCGACCGTATACCATGTAGAACAAACGTGGGCGTACGCTGAAATTGAGGTTTTTTTAAAAAACTTTGTGGCTATCATAACGAGTGGACGTATGCATAACGTGGGTACGTACACAGAACGTTTCGATATTATAGATAACTATACCAACGAATGCGTAGCTGTGTCGGCGTTCACAACTAGCAATAGGTTAACGTTGCTAGCGCAGCGCTTCGACTCGCCGAACACGTGGCGTAGCATAAAAGTGCAGCTACCGACGATTCGAAATAAACTCGCCTAACAATCGAAGTTCGCAACAGGCCTGAGACACTGACATATAGCCGCTACTGCTGAACGTATGAAAATGTGTATACCGGCCATAAACGTCACGCGTCGAATAACCTGGTATGGTAAGTTTGGATTCGTTAAGAGCACGCGAAAAACGGAGGAAAGTACGCTGTCATACGTTGGTACGTTAAGTAGTCGGGAAATTCAAGCATAGCGAAATTTACGGACGTACTCAGTATGGCTCACACTCCGCATACGCTGGCCATAAGTTGTGGCACGTTAACTCCGCGATGTTGCACCGACACACGTACTTGAAGTTACTCATAAGTCGAAACACGTCGAGGTAATGTTAAGCACATAACAGACATGAGCACAACACTGGTGATTCTATTACTGTAATGTTCAAAGCTGATCTGAAAGCACTATCGCCATTACTACTGAAAGTATAACAGGTGATGAACCGAACCAAGACATACCATGTCCATGGTAACCCTGTGATTACTTCCTGTGTAGTGTTGATGAGTGAGGTATGGCCCATTGCCGTTTTTGCTTGGTTGCAGAACCCTCTGTAATTCATGAACTGTCTAAACGCTCCTCAGAATAATAAAAACAGTTCCTGATTATTGTATTGAACCTTTCATTACTTTTGTGCCAAAACAATGCAGAATACATTGAGATCCACTGAACCTAAAGCACCCACCACCCAGCTAACACTGACAATGGTGATAGGAGGCTTGCACTCGAGAAATCGTGTACATAAAATTCATCACATAACTTTCCCAAGAACGGAACCCACAAGAAGTAAGCATGAAAGAAAGTCATCCGGAGAACTGATAGATACGGTTAGAATGCTACTGCCCAAAACCCTGCAACCCCCAGAGCACAGCCAGGTGACTAACAGGAAAAACGCAAGAAAAAATGACTTCGCACACCACTAGGCATAAGAAGCCAGAATAGAGAAGAAAAGAAAGATGAAAGAGAAAAGCAAAAATGAGAAGAAAGAGATGTGAAAAAAAATCAAGAATAGTCGAATAGAAAACGACAAAAAAATGCAATTCCCAGGTCACGAAACCAGCAAATGTCAGGTGGTGCATCAGAAAGTCTCAACACGAACAACCTTGATTTTGCAATTGTTGTCAAACCTGAATTTAATGGATAAAATTTATTGACCGATCTACACAAAATACCCCATAATACAAAGGACACCATTTCTTGAACATGTTACAAATTATGAAATGAAACGAATGTGTTGCATCATTAAGATGTCAACCCCAGCCTCATATTAGTAGTAGGATTTTGCAATACACCTCTGGTCTTCCTGGTATGTACTAGGTCGCAAAGCCTTGCACATCTGAAGTGGGGATTCTCACCATTCTTCCACTTGGCAGAGTTTGCCCGTCAATTTGGATGCGTGTCACCAACCATGCTCACGGGGATGTTCGACTATGGGATGAATAGCTGTGCTTTGCTTTCCGCAAGATTTAGCGCTTGCATCAGGGACCAGCGTTCATTTTCCGTCCATCAGACAACAGAATTTGTCCTCAGATAAACGTCGTCAGGGTCATGTCTTCTTGCAAAACTCCTGCCTGCTTTCTAGCCACTGTTATGTTGTCGGATTGGGACGTTGGCACTTAGGGTGCGTCCACACGACAAAGAACGTGTCCCATCGCCTTCAGTCGCGGCCTATCATGTCTTTGCAAACGGCATTGCAAAAATGCTTGTTGGTTTGGGGCTGCTGGCATCTTAGGGTCCCTGAGTTAGCCTTGTAGGCAATGAATTCCACACACAGTGTGGTTAGACCAGCTGTCCCTTCGAGTTGGACGAATATACCAATTAAAATGGGCCGGGGGCTCGCACAGCGCATGTCAGCCAAACAAAGTGACTGCAGGCTTATACCTGCAGCGAAGCGCTCAGACTTACAAGGAAGTACAAGACGAGGGAAGAGAGTGGTTTCCATCTGCCACCTCCACAGCATACTTTGTGAAACTGCAGAAACGCTGTCTTAATCCGGCAGATTTTCCACTCTAACCAAGAATTGTAGTATATGTCAGAGTGGATCACGTTGAGTCACAACCCGACTAAGTTCCTTCTGCCCATTTGGTTGGACAGCCAGCTTCGAAAGATCGGGTCTTCCATAAAATTCATCTCCAATGATACCTATGTCTAAAACGTTCCACATCTAGAAATTGTTTTCCCCTCCCTCCCAAGGATCGCTATCACTACAATTGGACTCTCCAGAGTCCGCAGCACAGCTGTCCTTGACCTCATGATTTCTGACAGCTCACATGCACAGTCAACTGGGAATTCTTGAAATATATGTTTCGTCTGAATCATCCACAATTGAAATGTCAAAGTACGGATCCCAGGTAGTGACATCCTCAAGGCAGATACTAAGCGAATGATCAGTGACCAAAAGATGTTGTAGACAAACAAGCTAGCTTCAGAGCAAATCTTTCACGCATTTCGTTTAATGTTGTAAAAAATTTGAAAACATTCACTTGTCATTACCGCATATTTGGCTTAGGTATAGTGTGACAACCAAAAAAATTAGTAATTAGAACAAAAATAAAGTTAATTGCCTTGGAGACAAGCTTATTGAAGGTACAAGCAATTTTTGATGGAGAAGGCTTTGTTACACAAAGAAGAAGGAGCCGACCACATAAGAAATACCGACGGAATTGTAGCTTAGGTGAGGCCAGTGCGATGAGCCTCGGTAAGCAGCTGACTGATAAAGTGAGCATAGAAGTGGTTGAAAATGTCCGGCGTGAAATGTGAGATTATTTCTTGAACTTACTAATGACCAGCTCATTACCCTTGCTACTGAAGGTGGATGGAGTTAGTTTTTAACCCGCTGTCCTTCGTTGTTTGTTTGTGAAACACCGCTCAAAAAGTTTGTGACCTGATTTGGACGAAATTGAGGAGGACCTGGGTATGTAGAAGAGACCGTACAAGGGCTGGGTAGTACCTAACAGGTTACTTCGTAGGGGACAAATTACAAATCGGAAGGAGTGTGTGTTATCTCTGTACTGGCAAATACGTTGAGTCATCTGTGACCCATGTGGATATTGTTACACCGTCTGGCACCAATCACAAAAGCCATGGAGAGGTTAGGCTAGAGCCAACTACATTGATTCTGACTTGGCTTCGACTCAGTCACTAGGACTGCGAAGACAGATACTAAAATTTTTAAAATTAAAAAGGAGGAGCTGTATAGATATGTGAGAAATGAAGATGAAGAAAGGAGATAGAGTGAGAACGAGCTTTCTGCAGAAGGACAGTTACCCAACAGGGCCCACAACTGGAAAAAGGAAGAGACAAATATAAAATGATAGGTAGGGTGGGTCTTCACTCAGGAACTTAGGTTAATGCCCTGGAAAGTTCCGACAAACGTAGGCCAGCAAAAATCAGAGAATTTAATGAGATGTTACTCGAAAGCAGGGGGATATCGGGGGGGTAACAGTGAACGTTGGCAGGAATGGTCTGTGGTGAACTGAATGGTGATTGAGAACCTGTGCACGGAATTGCGAAAATCTTCAGAAGAGGTCTCGTCAATCAGAAAAGTGATACTGCTGTCTAATCTTACATTGCCTCGCCAAGCAACTGTCCCACATCCCACAAGCTCGTGTCAAAATTTATGAAGGACAATTGTGTGACTTTGAATAATAATACTACCAAGAGTGACCTGAACTCTCAATAGTACCATCTGCCCTTGCCGAATGAATGAATAAAATCCTCCCAGCTTGCGCCATGTCGGGAACGGCGATCCACGGTGCACCTGTGGAGAAAGAACGGGGGAGGGGGGCGTACAGAAGTGCTTGAATAAGCTGATTAGAGTGCATCCTCTAAAAATAAAAACGTAATCATAGCAAGAATTGATTTCTCAAACCAATTGCCTAAACTAAGTCATTACCAAAACACCACCACGTTGCTTCATTGAAGCTGTAACTTTTGAATTAAGGAATTCATATGGAAATGAATATAATTGAAACTTTCGATAACATTGATGAATCAAGTTATCACAAATCTCTTCTAGACCAAAGATCACTTCACGTGTGTTCCAAAATACGCAAGCTCCAGGCTCAAAATGCCCGAGGAGATTTTGCGCGACTGAAACCGAAAATATAGAATCTAAATCAGATAATAATATGAATATGAAATCATATCAAAAAATTTTTGCAAACCACACCTCCTTTTTGTCCCCGAAAATTTCGAGTTTTGATGATCAGCGCTGGCGGAGATAAATGCCCAGAATAAACAAACAACAGTAAAACTGAGCACTTTCTTCGACGCCACGGCGTTATTGACATGATTGCCTAATTAGAACTGAATAGCGGATGTCAGTATTTTGTCATGAACTTGGATGTGCTCAACAGGGACAGGTATAAAACTGGAAGCCGAGTGCATACAAATAAAACTTGATCAGCGCCTGCATCCTTCTGTGGTGGCAAAATGACAAGCACGGCTCGTGTTGGGAGGGGAGTCAGGTTCAATACTGTCTAGTGGTGACCGGGTCCTAGATGTCCTGCTTTAAATACTCACAGCTTGTCCTCACTTACGGCACGATAGATGGACCATCGATCTTCTGTGTATGTATTTGTATAAAACCTGGTGACCTTGAGTGCTTTCCCCACGTTACTCAAACACCCACCCCTGCGATCTCTACAGCCGTCCCGTCCCCACCCCAAACGATCAAAGCCTGAAACCAATTACAAAGCTAATGGGCACGAAGGCCTGCTCCTGCACCCGTACCTTGGTGTCGTTCCACAACGTGTGGGTAGTACTGTGGCAGCAAATCGATATTAGTGCTCTTACTGATATGAGGTGAATGTGTTATACCGCCGTGTTGTGTGTGGTGACGCGAGTTCAGTCGGCTCCGGAAGTCGAGGCGAAATACGGAGACTGACATAATGAAGTCTCCAACTCATCTCACTGAAGCAAATCTGGCGATTTCTTCATGAGTAGCAGGGTCGTACGAGATACCATTCGAGGACCAAAAGATAAAAAAAAAAGGACAAAAAAAAGATCGGGTGGTTGTGCTTCAATCCGGACGGTGAAGAGGGATAACATGACCCCCTCCCTCCCCCCCCTTCTTCTCCCTCTCGTGATTTTACACACAGTTGGTTTTATTGTTTGTCATTTACTGAGCGTATCTGTGATTACGTTATGCCCTCATGTGCAAGTTTGATGCGGATCATGCTGCTGCAGACAGCGGATGGTGATTCCACAGTATTGAAGGAGCAGCTCGAAGCAGCGATCAGATGTTCGTTGAACTATTGAAGCACACTTCATCTGCGGAAGTATGATTCGGCAAAGAACACAAAGTGGCCTGAATGTAGGAATCTAACTATTACAAATTGAACGACGCTAAAAGAGATATGAGTATGTACCCGCCAACAAAGGTGACTATAGGTTAATTTTCCACCTCGTCAGTGGGTCGTGTCTTTTCTGTTTTTTAAAAGCATGCCTCGGGTTTTGAACGAGCTAATTCTACAGAACTCAATCAAACAACACACAATGAACAGAACAGAACGAAAGCAGCAGAACAGGGACAACATCAGACATCCAGTGCGGAAGGGAGGAAATTAGAAGTTTGAGATGGAGAAACGAGACCAGGTTCACGAGACGCGAAGGGAGAAGCAAAGTGGATAAAAATGAAGAGTCAACAAAATTGGAGGGTGAAGGTGTCTTAACATGGTGGAGGCAAAAGCATCATGAATTTGGATGGGGAATGGACTGAATGGTGGTGAAAAAACGTCTGAAGATGAGGAAAGATGCGATGAGAGAGTATGAAGGTGTTACACAGGGGCGAAAAAGGAATACAATGAGTGGAAGGAACAGAGCTTCTGATTTCGAGAACTGTTAACTCGAAAGGGGTTGGTAGTGGACTGGTCCACCAAAAAAAACCAAAAAGAGAGAAGTGCTGTGCTTGAAGGTTGGGAGGCACCGAGCAGAAGACTAAATAGGGCAAAGATACACAGCGCATCCACAAGCAAGACGTTCCTTTACTCTTATTGAGCGTTCGTGAGAAATGGAACCCCAGCCGTCCGTAACGTCATAGCCTGCACTGGGGCTCTAAGATTAGTGTGAGTGCCGCTCACAGATCTGCTTGGTGTGCGTTGACTGCTATGATAGAAGGACGCATTAGTTCTGATCTGCACATGATTGAAACACCTCAATTCAAGTTCCAACAGCTACGTCCAGAAAGTTAAAAGGAAGCGTTTTCGTTTAATTTGCTTTCCCTTGCTACGGAGATCCGTGTGGAGAGGTCTTTGCTTGGAATTTTAATTATGTCGTCACTCAATTAGCTATATGAGACCTTTGATTATGTCCTGTAAATATTGTTTATTTATCAGGAGCTCCTTTAAGAAGCTGAGATAGATGCCGTGGGGTGTGATATAAAAGCCCCCTGGTCATGCCCATGACATTACCCGTTGCTTGCTTCCCTGTGCCAGTCGTCCCCAAGTCGCCATGGCACCTCCCCCTATGCGTTATAAGAGTCGAGGATCAAACGTCAGCTCCAATTGAAAAGGACAACGTCGCCATGCAGTGGCTGGCGATGTGTAACTTTCAGCACCCGACACAGACTTGGGTTAGGGGAAGCCGCGCCGGCCACCCCCGGCAGAAAAACAGTGATATAATGTTGAATAATAAAGCACAATATAATAGAGTATATGAATATATAATAGTTGTTAATTTATACTGTAGTATTGTACGTATACATAATGTAAATTGTAGATATTACAGCCCTGGTGTGCTAGTGGTTAGGAGTGCGGGTGCTTGGGATACCAAGGTCCTGAATTCAAGGGCCCTTGACGCTTTGAATTAAAACAGGGGGTTTGACTCAGCCCTGCATCTTCCGAGGTCGGCGAAATGATACCAGACCTGGCCCGGTTATCGCCCCGGTTAGAATAGGTGCTTACCATATCTGTGTGTCGAAAGGCGACCAGGGTTGGCGTCAGAAGGGCCTTGGCATGAAAACATTGTTACGAAAGCGCAACCTGCACAGGAAATGTGCTGTAAATACGTTTTGATATATAATACTAAATAGTAAGTTAGATAAATTCGATATCAGCAGGGGCATGCATAAAGTAAGTATCCTATACATAATAAAACAATAAGTCATTACCTGATAATCTATAGTTGCAGCCTCCCTGTGATATATGTATAGTAATATACATCGATATAATGATATATATTATAACTATATATTATATAGATACAGCATCTATATTGTAATGATATTGGTATTCTGTGGTATATGAACTGTGCCTATATATTGTGGATAATAGGTGTATAATCTAAATACATTAACTAAATTATTGCGCATCTCTCACACTCCCCTCCGCCACACCACTGCACCCCCTCCCCCGGAGTAATTGGCGACGTTGTAGGCTAGCCTCGCTCCGCTCATCGCCTTCCCTCCCCCTGTCTCCCTCCTTAATTCGGCAGAAGTGGCGCCACCCAAAGATAAATTAGACAAAGAAAAGCAAAGACTGCAAAAACGACTCGTGCGAAAGGCATACCAGACCCCTTAACGGATAAGAAGCAAAGAATCTGACCAAGCAACAGAATGCTACATTCCAAGTGCGAAACACCTCAGAGAGCAAGAAGACGACGAGAGCAAATGCAACAGGAAGGCTCTCCAGGAATACCCGCGAGGAAACAGAAAAGTCCTACTCCTCAACACGCTTGAATTAGTTCGATCAAATATTGTTGGCGTCATGTGCGATTAACTTGCAAGGTACCTGGTGATGCGATGAAATAAAACGGAAACCCCAGGTCACGAAGCAACAATACATGACTGCCATGCAGCAGGCGCAGGGGTTCGAGTCGCACACAATGCAATGCATGACCATCTGACCTGCCATCTCAATTTAGAAGCTCAGTTCTGTCTGCCTCAGCCTTGCAAACATCTGGCAAAAACAAGGCAAAAGACATACCGCCAAAGTGTCTGGTCCTCTAACTCCCAACCATGCTTTGTGATGTGCAACGTCTAATGTGGTGTTCAGAGTTAGCCAATGCAAAAACCTTCACCCCTCCGCTCCACTGGAAAAGCATAAACAAGTTCTATCCGAAGCTTCCGACAGATAAAAATAACCCCCAATTCAAACACGGTCAAAAATAGTAAATCCATCAGTGGAAGAACAGAAACATGTGGAGAAGACAGGCAGAAAGAGAAAAGAAGAAGGTAGAAACAAAGCAGAAGAAAGCAAGAAGGAGGAAGACAATAAACAACTGAAAAGACAAATAAACAACAAAAGAAGAAGGAGAGGCGAGTACAGCAAGAAAGATTATCAATGAAAAAAAGGCAGGATAAATGAAAAAACAAGGAATAAATAAAAATCCAGAGCCAACGAAACTTTTCAACACGCGAAGCAAGATGAGCAGGAAACACACAAACAATATGCACTGCCCTCGTTGTAAACTGCGATCTCCCAGTCAGGTGTGTTGCTATATCACTCGACCTTTCTGTACGCTATCTGTTCGGGACACAGGGTCAAGCGGATGAAACCCTTGCTGCCCCTGGTGAAGCGAGGGCCACGCCGTAAAAATACAAAACAACAAGGACATCTGGCGCTTTGTGAGGGCGGCCCGATGATGGCATGGTGGATGGCTGGTCAAGGCAGCTTAGCGCTATCAGTTTTGAGGCACGACGTGTCCA
>CM068958.1:8881105-8898211 GCA_035128595.1 Eptatretus atami | reverse complement strand
TATATAACTATATATATAATATATACATAATATATATAAATATATATATATATTAATTCAGTGGCCCAACGGGCTTGAACTCAGGAACCTTTTGGGTCCCAAGCTGGCTGGCCCTAACCACTGAGGCAACACCAGGTTGTATATATGATATGTATATTGAATGTATAATTGTATATATGTATGATAATATATATAGTATGTATATATGTATTATTATACATACATATATATATATATATTAAATTCAGTAGCCCAACGGGCTTGAACTCAGGACCTTTTGCGGTGTCCCAAGCCGCTGCCCTAACCACTGAACCAAACACAGGCATTATATATATTTAATATATATATGTATATAGATATATTATTCAGGTGGCCTGACGGGGCTTGAACTCAGGAACCTTTTGGGTCCCAAGCCGCTGCCCGAACCACTTGAGCCAAACACCAGGCTATATATTATATATATATACTATATAATATATATATATGTGATATATTAATCAGTGCCCAACGGGGTTGAAACTCAGGACCTTTTGGAGTCCAAGCCACGCCCGGAACCACTGAGCCAACACCAGGTATATATATATATAATATATATATATTATATATATATATATGCAATATAATTAATTCAAAGGCCCAACGGGGTTTGAACTCAGACCTTTTGGGTCCAAGCGCTGCCCTACCACTGAGCCAACACCAGCATTAACATCAATATATATTACATATATACATAATAATATACTTATATATTAATTCAGTGGCCCAAACGGGGCTTGAACTCAGGACCTTGTGGTCCCAAGCCGCTGCCCGAACCTACTAGCCAACACCCGTTTTAAGTATTATATATGATGTATATGTATATATTATCTATGATTATTATGTGATCATTCATTATCAATATATAATATATATATATAATTATATATATATATATATAATTCAGTGGCCCACGGGGCTTGAACTCAGACCTTTTAGGGTCCCCAGCCGCTGCCCAACCACTGGCCAACACCAGGATATATATTTATGTATTAGTATTATAGATTATATATTACATAGTATATATATATATATCATAATATATATGCATATATATATAATATTAATTCAGTGGCCCAACGGGGCTTGAACTCAGGACCTTTTGAGGTCCCAAAGCCGCTCCCTCAACCATCGAGCCAACACATGTATATAGCAATAATAAAATTATAATGTGCATATTTATGTACGATATGTACATTGTATATAATACATAACATAATACATATATATATATATATACCTATATCAGGCTAATACATTATTCAGTGCCCAACGGCTTGAATCAGGGCACCTTTTGGTCCAAGCTGTGCCCTAACACTGAGCCAACACCAGTGTGTATAATGTATTATATATGAGTGAATGATATGTATGCAGATGATATATACTATGTGATATGTACTATATACATACATATTATATGACATATATATTACAGTTAGTCTAGCCAACGGGCTTGAACTCGAGACCTTTTGCGTCCCAGCCGCTGCCCTACCACCTGAGCCAACACCAGGCATATATAATTAATTTTATATAATTATATTTATATATAACATATAATATACTATATATTAATTCAGTGCCCACGGGGCTTGGAACTCAGGACCTTTTGGGTCCCAAGCCGCTGCTCGAACCACGACCAACACCAGGTATAATATAATTATATATTGTATGGTATATGACTATATGTAACTATTTTACATGTAACAAAACATATATAATAATAATTGCAGCATCAAATTGGCCCCAACGGGGCTTGAACTCAGGACCTTTTGGGTCCCAAGGCCGACTGCCCTAACCACTGAGCAAACACAGACATGGCATAATAAATATATATATAAATATATATATATATATAATATATATACACATATCATATACTATATAATTATGCAGCTGACTGACCTTGTCCAGGTGCTCACACTACCCAGCTGTGAAAATATGAGTCGATGTATATCATAATACACTACATATATTATATAATAATGCAGCATATATATAATTAATTCAGTGGCCCAAGGGGCTTGAACTCAGGACCTTTTGGGTCCAAAGCGCTGCCCTAAACCACTGAGCCACACACATATCACTATTTATTATTTATATATATATATATCGATACTAATATAATATTATATATAATTCATGCCGCAACGGGCTTGAATCAGGACCTTTTGGTCCAAGCCGCTGCCTATCCCACTGAGCAACACAGCATCAAATTAATATGTTATGTTTTATAGTATAGATTTATATAATATATATATGTATGTATGCTAATAATATTTAAATATATAAATGTTATTAAAATAATAATATATATACTATATATATATACCCAAGCGTATAACACCAGGTTGCTCAGGCGTGTTGATCCTTCACGAATCGCGAAATGATAACGTGTACTGGGCCCGGTGTATGCCCCGGTTAGAATATGTGTACCATATCCTTCGGTCGTCGTAAGAGCGAACCAGGTTTGCGTCAGGAAGGGGCATCCGGCGTAAAAACCGAGCCAAATCATTATGCGGACAAACAAAACGAATTTCCATACGCGATCGTCGATGGTCCGGTACCAACGACCGCCACCGGTACCGTGGTCAGCAGTTGGACTCGGAGTACCAGTGGAAATTGTGCTACTGCTGGGCGAAGGAGGAGAGGACACGGGGAAGCGAGGTCCGGATGCAGTGTGAGAGGGGCAATGTTGTAAAGTCGGGAGTGAGAGTTGGAATTCTGATTTGGGACGCAGACTGCAAAGGGCGAGAGTTGCTGATATGATTTGGAGAAAAGAAAGTTGGAACATTACTTGTGTGTACAAAGACCAAGTGGATGGGGGAGTCGGCTAGAGATTGGAGGTCGTTTCAAAACTGTTCTTCCATGGTGGGATGGGAGGAGAAATGGTTCGGGGTAATCCTGAAGGAAATTATGTCAAGAGGGATTGGAGTGAGGAGAGTGTCTGACCGAGTGATGAGTGTGAAGTTGGAAATTGAAGGGTGATGATGAATGTCATCAGTGCATTGCCGCCCATATGGGTGTGAGATGAATATAAAGAAGATTTCTGGAGTGAGTAGATAAGGTGTGGAGAGTGTATCCAAGGATGAAAGAGTGGTGATGGAGCAGATTTCAATGGGCATGTTGGAAGGAATAAAGAGGATGAGGAGTGTGATGGGTAGTACGTCTCAACAAGAGAATGTGAAGGGCAAATGTGGTAGAGTTTGCAAAAAGAATGGAAATGGCAGTGGTAAAACGTATTTAAGAAGAAGGAGAACACAGGTGACGTACAAGAGTGGAGGAAAGTCACACAGGTGGATTACATTTTAAGCAGGAGATGCAACCTGAAGAGATTAGAGACTGTAGGTGGGTGCAGGGGAGAGTGTAGCTCGACAGCATCGATTGGTGTCTGTAGGATGATTTTGAGGTGAGGTTGAGGAAAAGTAGGCTGAACCAAGACCAGATGTTGGAAGCTGAAGGAGGAAGACTGTTGCGTGGAATTTAGGGAGAGGCAGACAGGTGTTGGATGGTGGTAAAGATGGTTGGGACGATTGGCAAGTACAGCAGAAGTGGTGAGGCAGGTAGCTCGGAAGCACTTGGTGTGAATCTGACAGAGAAGGAAGATAAGCAGACTTGTGGTGAACGAGAGAGTACAGGAAAGTTATCAGAAGAAGGGGGTTGGGCGAAAAAGAAGTGGATAGTCAGAGAGATGAAGAAAGTGACAGAGTACAAGGAGTGGCGGCGAAAGGCAAAGAGAGAGGTGGCAAGCAAGGAAAAGGATATGACGCTGTATGAGAAGTTGCGATACAAAAGAAGGGAAAGGATTTGTACGATTGGCAGAAGACGGACCGAGCTGGGAAGGATGTGCTGCAGGTTAGGGTGATAAAGACGTAAAATGGGATGTGCTGCGAGCAGGAGAGTTGTTGAGAAGGTGGATGGATACTTTGAGGAGCTGATGAATGAAGAAAATGAGAGAGAGAAGGTTGAAGAGGTGGAGATAGTGAATCAGGAAGTGGGTGGATCAGTAAGGATGAAGTGAGAGACTGCTATGAAGAGGATGAAAAGTGAAAGGCGGTTGGCCAGATTGACATACCAGTGGAGGCATGGAAGTGCTTAGGAGAGATGGCAGTGGGGTTTGTTAACCAGATTGTTTAATAAAGTCTTTGGAAAGGAGAGGATGGCCGGAGGAGTGGAGATTAAGTGTACTGTTGATTTTTCAAGAACAAGGGTAGTGCAGAGCTGTGGAAATTACAGAGGGATAAAGTTGTTAAGCCACACATGAAGTTGTGGAAAGAGTAGTGGAAGCTAGGTTGAGAGGAGAGGTGACGATTGTGAGCAGCAATAGGTTTATGCCAGGAAAGAGCACCACTGAGTGCATGTTTGCTTTGAGACTGTTGATGGAGAAGTATAGGAAGGCCAGAAGGAGTTACATTGTGTTTGTGGATTTAGAGAAAGCTTATGAAGGGTGCCAGAGAGAGTTGTGGCATTGTATGAGGAAGTCGGAGTGGTGGAGAAGTATGTGAGGATTGTGCAGGATATGTATGAGGACAGTGTGACAGTCTGAGGTGTCGTAGGAATGACGGACCGTTTAAGGTAAAAGTGGGATTGCACCAAGGATCGACTCTGAGCCCTTTCCTGTTTGCAATGGGTATGGACAGGTTGACGGACGAATCAGACTGGAGTCTCCATGGACTATGATGTTCGTGGATGACATCATGATCTGTAGGGAGAGTAGGAGCAGCTGAGGCGAGCTTTGAGAGTGGAGGTACACACTGGAAGAAGGGAATGACAGTCAGTAGGATAAGACGAGTACATGTGCGTAAATGAGAGGGAGGTGGTGGTATGGTTCGGTTGCAAGAGTTGAGGTGGGGAAGGTGGATGGTTTAAATACTTGGATCAACTGTCCAAAGTAACGGAGAGTGTGGTAGAGAAGTGAAAAAGAGAGTGCAGGCAGGATGGAGTTGGTGGAGAAGAGTTGCAAGGAATTTGTGACAGAAGGTAGCTGCAAGAGTGAAGGGGAAGTATACAAGACGGTAGTGAGACCACCCTATGTTGTATGGTTTGGAGGCGGTGCGCTAAAAAAAGACAGGAAGCGGAGCTGGAGGTGGCCAGAGTTAAAGTTGCCTGCGATTCTCGTTGGGAGTGACGAGGAT
This sequence comes from Eptatretus atami, assembly GCA_035128595.1. Taxonomy (NCBI): domain Eukaryota; kingdom Metazoa; phylum Chordata; class Myxini; order Myxiniformes; family Myxinidae; genus Eptatretus; species Eptatretus atami. Next base: position 8,893,043 of record CM068958.1, on the reverse strand, counting down.
GACAGGATAAGGAATGAGTATATTAGAGGGACTGCGCAGGTAGGACGGTTTGGAGACAAAGTGAGAGAGAGGCGAGATTTGAATGGTTTGACATAGTGCACAGGAGGGAAGCGGCGTATACCGGGAGAAGGATGCTGAAGAGGAGCCGCCAGGCAGGAGGAGAAGAGGAAGGCCAAAGAAGAGGTTCATGGATGCGGTGAGGCGACATGCGGGTGGTTGAGTGTCAATGGAAGATGTGGAGGATAGAGCGAAATGGAGACGGTTATCCACTGTGCGCGACCCCTAACGGGAGCAGCCGAAAGAAGACGATATATACATAAATACATATATACACACATATACATGTGAATGTGTATAATATATGTATGTGTACATATATATGTATGTGTGTGTGTAATATATATATATATATATATATATATATAATACATATCATATAGCCTGGTGTTGGCGCAGTGGTTAGGGTAGCGCGCTTGGGATCCGAAAAGGTCCTGAGTTCAAGCCCCCGTTGGCCGCGAATTAATACACCAGGAGTTGACTCAGCCTGTCATCTTCCGAGGTCGGCGAAGTGAGTACCAGTGTACTGGGCCCGGTGTATGCCCCGGGTAAAAATAGGTGTACCTTATCCCTGTGTGGTAAGAGGCGACCAGGGTTGCGTCAGGAAGGGCATCCGGTGTAAAAACTAAGCCAAATCAGTATCATACTCTCATCACCGGAAGCAATGAGCGCTAGCACTGACGCGACCCCTCTCACAACGGGAGTAGCCGAAAGACAGACCAACACAGTAAGAAGACAAGCAACTCAAACTACCCTAGTGCTATGTATACTACAGTATATATATGTGTGTGTATATACTATATATTATGAATATAACTACGTGCTTGATACATTACACTCTATATTACTAACTACATATATATATATATATGTATCTATATATATATATACACACACACATACATACACTATAATGTTTATATTATACAGACATCGTTTATATTTATTGTCATAATATATATTATACAGATATAGTATATACTATACAGATATACAGGGTGTTCCAAAAAAGTGGACTATTTAATTTGAGCAGCCTGATATTCTGTCATTTCTAATGCTATACCTTTCTCTCATGCAGGTTATGGTGGTGGTGGTATGCCATTTCTAACAAGTAGTCAGTGGGACCCTACGTCAACTATGGTGTTCACTGTGGAACAAAAATGAAAATCATAACTTTGTGGTTTGAGACAAAATCCTACGTGCAGGTGCACTGACGATACTGTCAGTATAACAATATTCACACCCATAATGGGCATTCCAATGGGGGGATTCAGCAGTTGTGGAGCACTTCCAAGCACAAGGAAGTGTGAAAAATCAAAATAAAGGCAACAGTGGCCTCCCACCAAATGTTACCAAGGACCAAGGGAACATTGATCTTGTGAGAGATTCTGCTATCGAAAGTCTTAAGAAATTTCACCATCAGCGTTCCTGAGCACTGGCAATCTCAGCCTCTTCTGTGTGGCACATTCTCACTTCTGAACTCCATCTTTACCCCTACATCATATCAGTAAGGCATAAACTAATTGAATGACATGGCAAGCTGAGTAACAATGTGTGATTGGTTCAGTTGACCGAATGGAAAGGTACCCAAATTGGATCAACTCATTGTGGTTCAGTAATGAAGCACACTTCCATTTGAATGGGGCTATCAACAATCACAAGAACATCCTCTGGGGTGCTGAGCCTCCTGAGGAGGTATTGAGATGTCTCTCAAGGGCCCCAAGTCCACTTGCTTCTGTGCATTGAATGCCAGATGGGGTATGCTGGGACCGTATTGGTTCGAGGACGACAATAAGACGGTGACAGTCAATGGCGAGCGATACCGAGGGGTCTTACGCCGATTCCACGCTTATCTCGCTCAACTACTGTCTCCAAACCAATTCAGACTTGCATGGTTCATGCAGGACGGTGCCCCACCACACACTGCTGGTGAAACCATCGACTTCCTCAACCAGCTGTTTGGAAATTGTGTCATCAGCCTGGGCACAGCACATGAGTTGGCGCCCCACATCCCGGATTTGAATCCATTGGACTTTTTATACTTTGGGGGTGCTGCCAAAGGTCAAGTTTATGCCAACAAACCTCGAACCCTGGCTGTCCTGAAGCAGGAGCTGGAGGACTACCATCAGGCTACCACTCCAGCCACTTGCAGACGAGTTGTGGAGAATTTCGGAGTCAGGACCAAAGCCTGCTTGAACAGAGGCGGAGCACACATTGAAAATGTCAATTTAAAGCAGTATAATGAGTGATTTGAAAATGGCATGGTGTCTGCTTTCCATCAATGTATCACTGAACTTGCTTCCTTTTGTAATTTTTCTTCAATGAAACGTTCAAACAGTCCACTTTTTTTGAAGCACCCTGTAGTTTATAATATTATATTATGCAGTTATAATTAATACTATTTGTATGATACAGTATTTATGACAGAGAGTTACGACATTTAAGACAGAGTAAGTTAAGGAAAAATAGAGGAGAATTACCTTGAGAGAATCTCCAGCTGAAACAAGTAGCTTTGTGCTGAGGAAATGCAAATTGTTGATCCATCCCTCGTGCCGGCCCTTCATGTCGAGACTCGAGCACCGGTTATCGTCAATGTGCCATATCTGAAGGTGCAGTCATGTGGACGTTGATGTGCACATCTCAATCATTGTCGTGTGATGATACCAAGCAACCAACACTGATCGTCACATCATTATATTTAAGTTTATTATACACATTTTATTTAGTTTAGAAAAATAAATGGCAATTTAAAAAAATAATACATTGCACAGTTTTCAAAGTCAGATGAAACTAGAATGACACTCTGCAGAGCACATACCTACACCAGGCTCAACAGGTTACTTTTTGTATCCAACTGATAAGCCAGATCTGGATCCGGACCTACAAAATCTAATTGGCTTCTTCTTGTCACCTCCCCAACTCATCCACCAAGTTTCATCTGAATCCGTCAACAACTTTTTGAAATATCATGCTATATACCGTTTTGGCTCCATTTCTCAATGGTGAAGTTTCACTTTAAAAATTCCAGTAGCCGGATGAGGATCTTCACCAAAATTGAATCAATTCTTCCTTATCACACACCACCCAACATGTCCACCAAATTTCGTCCAAATCCATCCACAACTTTTTGAGATATCGTGCCATATATCGTTTTTGACCCCAACTCTCAATGGTGAAGAATCACTTTAAAAATTCTAGTCGGTGGATCCGGATCCAGATTTTCACCAAAATCTAATCAATTTGTCCTTGTCAAACACCGAACCTGTCCACAAAATTCCGTCCACAACTTTTTGAGGCATCCTGTTCACAGACAGACAGATAGATTGACACGGGTGAAAACATAACCTCCACCCACATTTGGTGGTGGAGGTAAATGTCGATGCAATTTCTCTGAAATTAGCATTGTGGGTTTGAGGGTGATAAAAAAATTAAATGTTGTTAATTAAAACTTGATATTAAAATGAATGTATTTAATCTGAAATGTAAAATGTACTCAAATATGGTATGATTCTATGTACTTGAACATGTATCCATTTTTAATTTTAATGAACATAATCATATCTTTCCTCTGTATTATGCCTGGTGTTGGCTTAATGGTTAGAGTGGTGGGCTTTGGATCCTAGGGTCCTGAGTTAAAATCCCGCTCGGCTGTTGAATTAATACCAGGTGGGGTTAACTCAGCCTGTCATCCTTCCGAGGTCGGCAAAATGAGTGCCAACATGTTGGTATACTGTGTCGAAGTGGCGACCCGTCCAGGATTGTGCCCAATAGCCAAGGAGACTGCTCAAGCAGCACCAACGCTCTGCACAGAGTATGGTCCCAATCTCATCCTCCTCCTCCTCTGTATTGAAAGATGTCAACCTGTCTAGTAAAGATATGATAAGCAGGCCGACCTTTCAAATAAGTTTAATTCAGCATAAGAATTGCCTATCATTTAAAAGCTATCTTGCTTTTGAAGGGATTTTTATAAAAGGCACCAACAAGATGGACAGGGAATATGATTTCAGTATAACTGGAATGTGAGTCTAAGGAAATGTCCAGTTGTATTTACTAAGCTCTAATTGCTTCAAGATTGTATATTTCCCCTGTCTTTTGGAAGCAGACTGACTTTTAACCGACTAGACATTCACCCATCCACCCCACACGCACAGCCAACAAACCTCTCTGCAGCCCCGCACACCCACACCATACAACGCGGACCACACACACCCAGACTGCCAAACCACCTGCAAGCCAACTTACATCATCCACCGCTAACCCCATACCACCACAACACCACATTCACCACTCTTCGAATCTTAGCCTACACGATAGACAGACCACATACTCACCATTCATTAGCCATAACAAGAAGACCACCCATCTGCAACCACACCTCGCACCCACGATGCACTCCAAACACACATGACCTACACTGCACATACCAAAAATGCATATTATAGAAATCTATCAAAATGCCAAAAGGGTTGCAGTTTGACGTCATTCTATCATTCTGTGCCGGGAGAGAATCCACACATCTGGGTTTGAAATATATAGTTACTACCATTCAACCAAATCAAGCTGGCGTGCGACCGAAAGCTGAAGTGAGTTCCACCTGAGAATATCAAGGCCTGACAAACTGTGGTGCCAGCATTTGGAAATAAAAATACGACGTCTCACTGGATTCTTTATAAAGGGCTCATTCCGTGTCATTTCAGCCAGGGGTTGCGGTGACCCTCTCAGATTTTTCTGAAAAAATTCTCAAAGCTACCTTAACATATATGAGGAAGGTTTGCCAAGTTATAGCTCAAAATTCCAAGTAGTGTCCAGATATGGCCCACAAACACCCTAGGGTGTTTCAATTCTGGCAGTCGTGAGTTGCAGATTTGTATCTGAAGCATTTTTGGGGCTCTAAATTCCAGAGTTTTACAAACAGAGTTCTGAAAATTACAAAAATGTGTCTATTAGTGAGGCTTTCAGAATCTGCATCAAAAAATGTTCTACTTAAAATACTTTTAAGATAGTACTCTCCAAAAGTATGATTTGGACATGCAGTCAAAAAATTGGAGTTTTCAAATTGCTGCCAACAGTCAGTTTATTATCATGAAGAATTTGTTGCCTGATTTACATAATCTAGTGACTGGATCATTTACACAAGAAAACTGAAACTTTTGAGCAAAATCTTGGGTGCTATAGGTGTCTGAACTTTGCTCCAGACTCAACGATACAAATTTACCCCGGTTTACCCAAGTGTTCACCATGTTTGACAGTTACACAGCTCTTTTAAATTTTTTCACTTAAAGACACTACATAGGCAAACTGTGGTAGAAAATTCAAGAGTTGTCTCAATCTCCTTCTATTTTTAAAAGGCCCACTATTATAAAAACATGTTCGATGAAAGATGTAATAAAAGCAATAGGTGTGCTTTTGAAGTGAACACTTGGGGTAAAACCGGGGTTAATTTCAGTGTCGTTGAGTCTGGACAAAGTTCAGACAACCTATAGACCCAAGATTTTGCTCCAAAGGTTTCAGTTTTCTTGTGTAAATGATCCAGTCACTAGAATTATTTAAATCGCAAGCAAAATTCTTCATGATGAATAAACTGACTGTTGGCAGCAATTTGAAAACTCAAATTTTTTTGACTGTGGTGTACAAATCACTACTTTGGAGGTACTTATCTATAAAAGTATTTTAAGTAGAACATTTTTGATGTCAGATTCTGAAATCCTCACTAATAGACACCATTTGTGTGAATTTTCAGAACTCTGCTTGTAAACTCTGGAATTTAGAGCCCTCAAAATGCTTCAGATACAAATCTGCAACTCGAGACTGCCAGAATTGAAACACCCCTAGGGTGTTTGTAGGGCATATCTCGGACACTACTTGGAATTTTGAGCGAAAACTTGCAAACCTTCCTCATATATGTTAAGGTAGCTTTGAGAATTTTCAGGAAAACTGAGGGGTCACCGCAGAATTTCATTTTTTTGGCCGATTTGACACGGAATGACCCAAAGGACTTAACTATAGATGTATTTTGAGATCTGGAGCAAGTCTGTGTTTAGATCCTCCAGATGTGCTATGTATGGTTGTTTGTTTATTGTTTATGTTGTTTGTTAAATAAATGACTCAAATGTACAGGATGACTAGAAAATTTCTCCTACCATAACAACTCAAATGACAAAAACAACACATAACCACTCTCATGCCACTTCACATCCTATCTACATAAATCATACGATGATGTGCGTCTCTCCCACTTCTTATCTGCTCTTTGATCACTGCTTCGTGCGTCATCACCAAACTCCATATGCATAACTAACAGCGTCTTACAATCCCTGCTCATGGTATCTAAATGTAATTACACTTTATTCCATTCAGCCAGGTCAAAAGTAAACTTTTCTATAAGTGTGTCGCCTTGCCGGATGACGTCACGGTATTCTTCAAGCACAACCGTCAAGGGATTGTCGTTGCCTTTGTTATAAGTCTCTCCCGTTCGATCAAATGCCATCACATCCCATCACCCATTATTGAAGGGCATATCCACCAATTAATAATAAATTGACCATTGGGCAGAAAATGCAATTGCAGTGAATTCCCAAAGAGTTTCCATTGAGATTGCCATGACATACACCGGTGGGTGCATCATGAGGAGTGTCAGGGTGATAAATGTTCTCAATGCTGTGGTGAGGCAGTTGCTTTGAAACAATGTGCTTTCTCTTCCTGGAAGGCAATCTGACCGTAAGGCAATCTCAGCGCATTCCAAAAATCCCGCACTCTCAGGAGTGCCAGAAAACAACATCTGTCCAACCTCAAGAATGAACTTTTAAACTTGTCTCCCTCCTCTAAAACCTGGCAGCACCTTGTTACGTCTGTGTCTGGAGTACGCTCCCCTTCCATCCCCTTCCCTCTCGTCAAATGGCACCACAGCCGAGTCCGCTCGTGAGAAGGCCGAATGCCTCAATTCTGTGTTTGCTTCCAAATCCTGTGTCCCCAACCCCTCACTCTCAGTACCCATCCTTCCCTGTTGTACCCAAATGCTCCTGGACTCTGTCTTTTGTACCTGAGGAGGTAGAGAAGGTTCCTTCAATCATCGACTCTGACTCTGAAACTGCATCAACTCACATGTCCTAAAAAACTGCTCTGCTGCTCCTGCACATCCTCTCTCTGCCCTTTTCACCCAATAATTTTCCCTAGGTCATCTTCCATCTGCTTGGAAATCCTCCGACATCACTACACTACATAAACAAGGTGCAAAAACTGGTCCCCTTAACTACAGACCGATCAGCTTACTTCCAATCATCAGCAAGGTCATGGAATCCATCATCATAGTTGATATGAAATCAATCCTCTTCTTCAACAACCTCATCTCAGATCACCAATTTGGTTTCAGACTAGGTCACTCCACCTTGGACATGCTGCTTCTACTCAGCCAACAATGGATGTAGGCCCTCAATGTCAGACATGAGATCATGGCCATCTCTCTGGACATATCTTGTGCTTTTGATATAGTCTGGCATCCTGCCTTGCTCTCCAAACTCTCTGCCTATGGCATCCAAAGGCAACTCCACACATAGTTCACTGACTTTCACTACTCTCATAGCCGCAATGTGTGGCCCTCAATGGAATCCTTTCAACTTCTCTCCCTGTCAAGGCAAACCAAGGCAGTGTTCTGGGCCCATTTCTATTCCTGATCTTCATCAGTGATCTCTCTGACTCTCTGGAAAATCCTCTTTATCTATTTGCTGATGACTACACCTTCTGACATTCCTCATCCTTCAGACAGGCAGACCTGCAGCCTGTTCCCTCTTGCTGGACCTTGACAAAAATCACAAGATGGTAAAACACTTGGAATACGTCTTTCAATCCTGACAAATCTCACACTCTCTCTATCTCTCTCCAAAAGGACCGTCTGGCAAACCCTCCATCTACTTTCTTAATAATGCTCTTGAGGAAGTCCAGTCATTCAAACTCCTGGGTCTCACTGTCAGCCATGATCTTTCCTGGACAAACCACATTTCAAAGTTGGCCTCCAAAGCAGCCGCCGACTGGGCATCCTCCGTCGTACAAATTCCTTCCTTGGCAAACCTGAACTACCCACAGACAAGGATTTCATCCACAGCTTGATGGAGTACCGCTCTCCGCTCTTGGCTAGGTCCCCTGCCGCACATCTTCCTCAGCTTGACGCCGGAGAAACTGAGGCCTTCAAGGTTAATGGAATCTCCCATTTTGAAGCTGAATCTATGGGATTATCACTTTGCTATCGCAAACAGGTCAGTGGTCTCTCTGTCTTCCACTGCCTCCTTTCTGGTCTTGCACATTCACACCGCCCCCCCCCCTAAATTACCTAAATCCTGAAACTACCTAAATCCAGCATCACTGCTCACCTCCACTCATTTGTTTCTCTTTTTTTTCTCACCTGGGGAATCAACTTCCACATCCTCTTCAATCTCACGCAACCCTCCAGGTCTTCAAGACAACTGTTCACCACCATATCAGATCTTCCCCAATCCAAAACCATGATCTTTTTTAACCTCATTAACCCCATCCAAATCACTCCTCCTTCCAAATTTTCCAGGTTTATCTCCAGAGTTTCCTTCTGTGTCCATCTTGTCCACCTCATGAATCCCCTGTGTCCATCATGTCCACCCCATGCATCCTCTGTGTCCATCTTGTCCACCCCATGCATGCATGGTTTGCGTCCTGTTTTTGTCTGTTATGTCCTGATCCGTTCAGTGTGTTAGCTCCAACACAAGCTTCGATTATGTATTAAAAAAAAAGACTTTCGTCCTTCTGAAGACTAATCCTCTATGGGCAAAATATAACGAGGGAGTCTTTCAGCAAGAGATGATACTGAGCTGTGTTCGTGCATATGTACCTTAAATGGATGGAATTAAATTATCTGTTCTGAATAGATGAGTTGTCACACCTTGATGGTGCCATCGTCTGCACCAGTAACAAGTAGGCATCCATCGGGGGAAAAGCAACAACAGCGGACGCAGTCAGCGTGTCCTCGAAAAGTAAGCAGTGCCTCGTGTTGTTGTAGGCTCCACACCTGCAATGTATCCACTCGTCCGTTACATAAACTTCAACCTTCATCTTGAAGTTACATAAATGTTAACTTCTCAGAGGAACCACTTTTCTCTCCAACCTGAAACCACAGCAAACCAAGCTTGATCTCTGATGTCCACTTTATGCAGAACCAGCTCAATCTATGGGTTCCAACAGAGCAAGACGAGCTCAATATCAGACTCAAGCGAAAACAAGCTAAACTCAATATTTAACATACATCCAAAGGAGGAACAGATCGGTCTTTAAGCATGAACAAAAGAAAGCAAAGTTCAAACACTTGGATATATGATCAACATTTTACCAAATAACCAATACCCTACCATTGAAAATTGTTTTCTGCAGGACCACACAAGCTCTTTGGTAAACTGTTCTGTGTAAAAGTAACCTTGGGGGAGAACTTCCAACAGAATGTGCAATTGTACAATCTTCAGGTAACATCACCATTGCAGTCTTGTCAGCTGATGCAGAAGCAAAGAGTTTCCGACTGAGGCAGACGTCACAGGAAAGTACGGAAGAGCCGGATTTCATGTGCTGGAATGTTTGAATCGGGTTCCAGGGAGAGGTTCCACATCTGTAAACAGTGGAAGATACTGCACTCATTCCATGACTCATTAATTTATACATATAATATTATATATATATATATATATATAAATTATATATATATATTGTTACGGCTGTGGAAATTCGCAACCATCATTCAGGTCCCGTAGGTGAGATATTTCTGAAGTACATGTATAGTTAGCCCAAAACATTGTTTAGAGGGAATTAATGTGATTCATTCGGGCTGCGATCCTTCGAGATAGCCGTTTTTCTGTCCTTTCTTTAATTTGAACAACAACCACCAACAACAACGCCGCTTCTCAACAACCGCGCCACCCCCCACCATCCACGCAGCCACATCTTCGCCCCCTCGCCGTTCAACAGGCTCCGTGCGGCTACGATCTCCGCAGAGCTAGCAGGAGATGCGCACGTTTTCCGCGCCTGTATGTCCCGTCTGGCTTCTCCACGCTTGGAGGAGAGAAGCGAGGGAGGGCAGCTCGCCGCCGATTGGCGGAGGACAGTGTGAGGCGGTCGGGGTGAGGGAACGCCCCTGTTCCAGAACCCTCTCGAAGGAGGGTGGAGCCAAGAACGGGGCGGGCGCCGGGGGTATAAGAGTCGGAGAAGCAGGAGGCATTCTCTCTCTCTTGGTTCGGTGTTCTCAGTCGGCTCTCTCTCTTGGCTTGGTTCGTCTCTCTCTCAGTTGGCTCTAGTCCGGTGTGTTTCTTGGTTCGGCTCTTTCTCAGTCGATGCTCGGTCCGTGGCGTCGAGAGGCCAGCACGAGCAGGCACGAGGCACGCCGGAGAGACCTCGCCGACCACGCTCGAGCACGGAGTCACGGCCAAGCGGGACCACGTCGGCGGACGGTCGCCAAGGACTCGACACGAGCAGGGAAGTCGCGACTTCCATTTTCTTTGGGGTTTTGTGTGAACGTGTGTGTGTGGCGCCGAGTCCCGTCAAGTAGAACTGTGTAAGTGTGGCCGTGTGTTCGCGTTTGGTCGGTCTAACTCTTTCTTTTATATGTGCATTCTTGCTATAAATACATGCTTTATGTGTGCTTTTCGTGTGTTGTGTGTAAATAAAATGCGTGCTTGTTGAATTGTTCCCCCATTTCGCTGCGTCCTTTCTTTGTTGGGTCTCCATCTTGCTTCACGTAAGGTTGAGTGGGCGGGATACGCCGATAATTAATCTGAACCGTCAAGGCCGACGATAACACCGCTCGGTTATCTCTGTAGCACGGAACGGACTGCTTGCGGTTCGTGTCCAGAGTCGGCCTGTGGCGAGGTACAACCCCTCGGTAGGTTACCCGTGCGGGTATTTAGGTATATCGACTTTCGGCGATTCACCCTACCCCGCAAGGGTAGAATGCGGACTGGGTTGTGGTGAGGTTAAACCCCCACCCGTGACTAGCTCCCGGCGTTAGCCGAGAGGGTCACGACTGAATTGTCCGTCCGGCTCGGTGGGCGAGGCGGTCGCCATTCGAGTCACGTGGCCGATCGCACGCCGGCGGGCGCGAATTCGCAACAATATATATCGAAATATGTGGAGTGCGCCGAGCACTCCCCTGATCTCCAATGGACATAATCCTATAGCAGAGCGTTACCTCCAACCCAGAGACCTCGGCCTGGCGACTCCATCAAACAGACAAGGATCACATGGTCCCACCCATCCCTCAGGACCATAATCTGTACAGAGCGTTGGTGCTGCCTAAGCAGACTCCTTGGCTAATGGGCACAATCCTGGATGGGTAGCTACTCCGACACAGGATACCAGAAAGCTGGCACTCATTTTGCCGAACTGGAAAGGATGACAGGCAGAGTCAACCCCACCTGGTAATAATTCAACAGAAAGTGGGATTTGAACCTGAGTTCAAATCCCAATAGCTGTTGGATCTCAAGCCTACCACCCTAGCCATTAAGCCAACACCAGGCATATACTGTATATACATACAGTACATATATATTTATATTTACATATATACACATACATATGTATATATACATATATAAAAATACACAACACACACACACACATATTATACATATTACATATATATATGCATATAAATTACACACATATACATACATGATATTATATATAACAACACAATGACCCGACAGAAGGAGTAATGTAAGCGACACAACCCCCCACATTTTTTAATGATATGATGATGATAGGCTCGGATGATAGGGTAAGAGTTAAAATAGTGCGACATGGCATTAACTCCAAAATGGCCGATGTGTCCCTTGCATCACTCCTCCTCGCGGAGCCTCATATACATATATATATATAT
>CM068958.1:8858429-8869932 GCA_035128595.1 Eptatretus atami | reverse complement strand
AAAACCATGTGGACCCATAAGACCCGGAGGACCCAAAAGACCAAAATGACCCTGAGGACCCCCAAAGACCCACCCAGAAGACCCAAATGATCAGGAGGACCAAAAAGACTCCGAGGACCCCAAAGACCCAGAGGACCCAAAAAACCCCGAGGACCCAAAAGTCAGGGGACCTGGGAGACCCCCAAGGACCTTAAAGACCTCTAATACCATACTAGACCCTTCAAGACCCCTTAAGACCCTTAAGCTCCCTTCTACCTTTAAGATCCTTTTGACACTTCAGACACCATTAGATCCTTCACCCTTCAGACCTTTACACTCCTGAAGTCCCTTTCGACCCCTTGGATATTATCATCATTTCGACCCATTAACATCCTTCAGACAGATTAGACAGCTTGGACCCTTGACCATTTTGAGCTTAACACCACTTGGACCCTTTACAAACATTTGTAATCTTCTTGCAAAACACGGACTATACTTTTTTCAGGAAGTGATTGGCAAACTCGATCCACCCAGGGGATGGGTACTGTGCCTGTGTAAATATATTTTGAAAACTCAAACTCACTTTTATAGAACCGTCCATCGAGTTGGACAGGATGACTTCCTCATCTACAAGACAAAAACCTCTCACTTCTTCTTCAGAATGCTTCATCACCATCAAACAATCACCAGTTTTCCACTTCCATACCTGGAAGAGAGTATCAGGACTCATTGGAACAGAATTGTTTTATCCAAGTACCAAAAGTGGAACGCCACTCTTAGTAACATCGTTTACACTCTCAGGAGAGTTATAAAACAACATGTGGACAACCACAAGGCTGAACTATAAACTTGTCTCAACCTCAGAAACCTGCGGGCACCTTATCAAGTCTGTCTGTTTGATATGCTCACGACATCTAAATTTAATGTTCTATTTTATATACGATTTTAGGTTTAAAATAATTGTTTTAACCTTTGGTGGGTTATCTTTCCATGGTGAGAAACAATCTTGCTGGAAATCAATGCATGTTGCTGACAACAGACCCGGAACTTGGACTGCCCCTGCGCGTTTTCCAGAAATTTGCTGTGCAAAATTGTTTCCACCCGAAGAAAGTCAACGTCACAATAAAAACTTTCACTTTAAAAAAAAATTTGACTTGAGAAAATTAAATATGGACACTTCAATGAGCCGAGGGAGTTCTGTGACGTATGAAGCAGACGCCGCATAGAATACAAAAGTCCCGATGTAAATGTATCGTGGAAATGCCGCACAACTAACTATTTTTGCGGAAGCTGTAGCGTCGGCACCGCCGCTCCAATAAAGTTGAAACTTCACAGGAATGTCGGGGAGAAGGGGAACTGATGCGTATTGTTTCAGAGTTTTGATTTTTCAATCACCATGACAACCAGCTTGGATTTAACCGAAAATTTCAAAAATCTTCTTCTCCGAAACCGCAAATGCTATCGATTCGATTCTTGTCAGGTTATGATCAACTACCAATGGTGCAAAAAATTGTAGAAAATGACATCATCGGAGAAACGGTATGCCAGCCACATTGAGGTTACAAAAAAATAAAAATAAAAATTCCGATCAACACGAAACATTTTTTATGGCATCTACATCACAATACAAACTTAACCACCAAATTCAGTTTTGATCGGACACACGGTATGGCAATAACAAATAAAACAAAATTGATGAAAATTGACGTCATAGGTGACGCCATCTTGGAGTACTTTTCCATGTTGGTGTAACCTAAAAAAAAGCTATTTCTCCAGAACTGCTGCTCAGATTAAGTTGAAACTTGCCATGCCATGTTGGGACAAATGGGAGCTGACGCATTCTTTTTTTCCTAATTTTGATTTGGAATCACCATGGCAACCAGCCTGGATTTAAACAAAAACTTTAACACTCTTTCTCCGAAACTGCAAATGCTGTTGCTGTGATATTTGGCAGGTTATGATCGACTACTCATGGTGCAAACAAGATTTTTAAGATGAAGTCATCAGTTACGTGGTTTGGCCGCAATGTTGGATCAAAGGTGAACACCTTTTTAAAATCTTTTCTTCAAACGTGTTCAATTGAATAATGTGAAACTTGGCACACATGATCAACTTAACATGTGATATAACATGTGAAAATTGTGATGTCATAGGTCACTCGGTTTGGCTGCCATGTTGGATTAAAGGTGAACCTCTTAAAAATCTTCTTCAATAGCATTCAACCGATTGATGTGAAACTTGGCACATATGATTGAGTACCCCTGAGGAATATATATGCTGTTAACGATGACGTCATAGGTCATGTGATTTGAAATTGCCTCATATTGGACAAGGGACGCTTGGGTCCCTGCATCAATGCTCGCAGTTATAATTCTTATTATTCTTCAAACATACTCAGTGATCCGGCTCCGCACCATCTTACTACGTTAGCGGCAATTTTACGCGTCAAAAGACATAATATACTCTTAACTTCCAGAGCGATGAGCTTTGAAAAATATTCTGATGAAAAAAACAAAAACAAAATTCATCCCTTCGCATCCTGACTGGTGAGTGACATCCTGACTCACCTTCGCACAAGGTGAGTCAAATATGAACATCAAGAACCAGGTGTGTATGAACAAATAATCACACGACGACAGTTGCCCAAGTCTTGCTGGCCACCTTTCTTGATTAGCGGAATAACCTTTTGGATTTTGAATCTATTTGGAACAATATACCATTAACTAAAGACAAGTTGAGAATGCGGGTTAACGGGAGAACTATTTCCTGAATAACCTTCTTAAGAAGAACGTTGGTTATATCACCATAGCCCAAACTCTTTTTCATCTTAAAGTTACAAACAATACCGATAACGTCTGTTTCATGAACAGGTGAGAAAAATCAAATCTGTAGATTTGGGTGCTTCAAAAAAGTATGAAAAGATATATTAGTGACAGGAATGTTTCGAGCACGATTTGGGCCAATATTCACAAAAAAAAAACACTAATTTAATGCAAGGGCGATGTTCGGAGGATCATGTATGTGAACTCCATCAACATGTATATGACTCAAGACAAACTGTTTATTTTCACTTTTCTTTAAGATGTTATTGATCACCTTCCATGTACCCTTGGCACAATTTCTGAAGATATCGAATTGACAAGAATAACACCTCGTTTTTGCTCTGCGCGGGAGAGACGGTAAAATGTTGCGGTAGCAAGTATATTTGATCTATTCAGTTGATTTTGCTTTGTATTTGTAAAATCGATTATTTTTCCAATTTATTGATCGACGGAGGGATTTTTGGATATTTTCTTATAATTCACACGAATAAGAAACTGCATTTTGGTATATTAGCGTTGTGCAGTGCAGCGAGTATATTAATTAATTTATTGAATGCTAAATTTACATCTTCATTGTTACACACCTCTAGCCAATCAGTAAGTGCAAGATTATCTTTAAATCTATTCAGGTTTTCATGAGACAATACACCAAATCCAGTTTGCCTAACGTGTACAAACATAGTTGGATAAAAGAAGTGGGAGGTAAAAGTAACGATCGGGAAATGATCAGATAGATCAGAAACAGCAATAGCAGAGACACACTATCAGAAGATACATTCGTAAATATATTATCAATTAAAGTTGCTGTCATGTGTGAAATCCGTGTCGGCTTTCTGATTGGTGGGATAAATGATTTTGAGAGTAGGATATCTAAAAGATCCTGACAGTGGGAATGTTAATGGTCGTGAAGCAAGTTTAAGTTGAAATCACCGATGATAAAACAATGCTTATTCTAAAGAGAAGGTGATGCTAACAAAGACTGGCCAGAATCTATGAACTCTGCACAATTGGAATTGGGGGTCTTGGATATCTCCCCGACAATAATTGTTTTAGATCCACAATGTTTTTTTTTATAATTTTATATCTCAATAAACATACTTTCTGATAGTGGGGTGAAGAGTCGGATTTCTAAATTTGCACATGACACAAAGCTTGAAGGTAAGGTAGATGGCAGAGAGCGGTTGCAGGGTTGGGGGGGGGGGGAGTGATCACATTCAAGGAAGTAGAGGAACAATATTGATCCCAGGCCGAGCTAAACTAAACTATGAGGAGCAGATGAAGAAGACAGGACTTTATACAATAGAAACGATGTGATTATGAGGGGATGTGATGGAGATGTTTACAATAATTAATTAAGGGTATCGAGAAAATAAGTGCAGAAGACTTTTTCAACACAATGGACAATGACAGGACCAGGAGCCATAGCCTGAGAGTAAAGAGGAGAGTTAGGGATGGTGGTGAGACAGGGGTCCTTCACTCAGAGAGTACGGTAGTTGTACGAGTATATGGAATGGTCTTCTGGAAAGGTAGTGGAAGCAGAAATGGTAGGTAGGTTTAAACTGGAGCTCGACGGGTGCTTCGAGGTATTGGGGATAGAGGGGTACATGGATGTTGGCTGAAATGTGAGGGCATGACGGGCCTGAAAGCCTCCTCCTGCATTGAACTTCCTTCTAGTTTCCTTCCATGTAAACCATTTTAAAGACTATGCAGGGTATGTTGGCATTTTTATTTGTTGAAGTTGTTTTTATAACTTTTTGACTAAGTACTTATAAACATCATACTTATGAAGGTTATATAATTTATATTGTACTTGGGAAGGGGGGTTAAAAGGTCAAATATTTTGATATTAACGGTATATCGATATGTGTGTGAACAGCAGGGTAATGTGTGTTTCGATATGTGTTTAAAACATCAGGTGGTTCAATATCAGTGGTCAAAAGGTCAAGTGGTCGAGAAACAATTTCTACACTACAGTACTGTAGTTTGTTGCATGCAAGAATGCTCAACAACTTCAGACATTTGAGAATGCATATCACCCTTGAACTGGCCTCATACAACTCATGAAACAATCCATGCAAGTTCAACCTCACAACATGTACCATATCAAAACACAACATCCTGAAGGCAGGTTCATAATTGTAGACAAATAATTTTCCTTATCATGGAATCCATCCAGTACCTCCATGCTTACCCTCAGGGAACCATCGCCTGAGCAGGACAGGAGGTAGGGATGTTGAGTCAGGAAGTAACACTTCCGCACACACTTCTGATGTCCATGCAATTCTCTGAGCACGTCTCCAGTGTGTACATCACAAACCTAGAAAATGGATGGGGAAAGCCACACATCAGCATGTCACACACCAACAGAAAAGGGAGCAGATCTCAGAACGTAGCATGAAAAGAAGGGTCAATCGAGGGGATGGAGGGGCTCTCTGGCACCAGAATGGTGTGCACGGTCAATATGTGTGCAGTAACGTAACATGCGTTCTATTATACATGTACACTATACAGTAAGGTAACATGCATTTCAAGATGTGTAGAGTAAGGTAACATGGGTTCCAATATATGTACAGTAAGGTAACATGCATTTCAATGTGTACAGTAAGGATAACCTGCGTTCAAATATGTGTACAGTAAGGTAACCTGGGTTCTAATATGTGTACAGTAAGGTAACCTGGGTTCTAATATGTGTACAGTAAGGTAACCTGGGTTCTAATATGTGTACAGTAAGGCAAAATGCATTTCCAAGTATTATGATGTGATCTGATATCTACCTCATATTATCTGGCATGTAGTACTGTGGTTTTAGCATCGTACAATGTGGTGTGTGGTTGTACATTGTACCATGGTTTTAGTGGTTCAGTGCGGTGTGTGGTTGTGTGAGGGGCTGAAATGAGATTTTTATCTTTTCTTTCATTTAAAACTTACTTTTAAATACTTCTTTTGATTAAAAGTTGTTTATTGCTTGCTTTGAGCTAAACTTTGTTCTTTAGTGTTCTGATGATTTGGGATATCACCATGAATTGTATTTGGAGACATGGGCCAAGTAAAAACACTGCGCACAGAATATTTCCTAAATTCATTCATTCTCTCATTTATTTTATTATAATATATATATTTTTCTGTGTCTGTCTCTCTCACATAAAGTGAAGATGCTGTGTTTGAAATGCTGATGTCTTGTAAAAGTTCCACAATAGGGACCCTGTTGATTGCTTAAACCAGAGAATGACTCCCATATACAGTGCTTCTCCGGACCCACATCCTTATCGGCTTAACCATGATACGTGCTCTGTGCAAGAACAGATTGAGCCACTAACCATGAGATGTGCTACACTCAGGAATAAGTTGGTTGAGCCACTTACCGCAAGATGTGTCTTGCTCAAGAGTACTTTGCTAAAAATGAATATAAAACCAGGGGTGACTGAAGATAGACAGAGCAGTTTGTTATATTTGTTCTCGCATTCTGTTCGACTTGTGCACAGGTGTTTGGTTGGCTGTTTAATTGATTGTTTGTTTAATGGATTGATTAATGATTACAAAGAAATTATAGACCTGTTCTTGACTTCTTGTGCTGTGTGTGAAGGTAGATTATCTTTGCTGTGATTTTAAGCCATTATATTTGTTGATGATGGTCTCTCCCCTAATTACATCATTGTAATTCAAGGACCGGGGTTCAAGCCCCAACAGTTGTATATGGTACCATGGGTTCAGTGAGGTGTGTGGTTGTATTGTTGTGGTGCCGGGTTCGGTGGCGAGGACGACCGCTAGACGAAGCAGTTGGGCCGTCTCCCACCGAACACCGGAATTGAAGGTAGTCACCCCGGATAACTTCGGAGTCGACGGGTCGCTTAAAGGACCGTGGTCGCCAATATTTCGACGGCGTGAGGTAGGGTCCACTTGTCTATTCCAATTTACCTAAGTACTCACGCCGTCTAACTACCGGGGAAGCCACACCCTCGGCCGACTTTGTCCGAACCGAGTCGCTGTTACCGGCTTGGATCCGGCGTAACCGAGCGGAAATTACCAAAGCAGCGCCGGTCCAAATGACAACTTACGGCACAATCGGCCTTCCAAATTCTCAAGCCCGAGCCATACTGGGTCAATGGAAGAAAACATGGACAACGAACTGGAACATTTAACAGGGGGTTTATTTTACAGTAATCGGGAAGGGAGACACAGAGCAGACTTATCACGAATATGCAGGAAAATGTACAATGAGCAATCAACACTTATACAATTTCTACTTATAGGATGCGCACCACAGACACAGACACACACACACACAACACACACACAACACACACACACACACACACACCACAACACACACACAAAAGAAATGGGGCCGGCCGGCCTTTACTCTGACCTCCAGCCTGGAGGATAGGCAAACTGGAGGGTCAGAGTTCTGCTGGTACCTGGCCGCGATCGCACGGCTTTGCCGACCTGCCCTGTGGAGTCGGGATTCTTGTGGAAGGGCTTGGGAAGATCGGACGCTCCAACCACCACGGTGGGACTCGAACCCACACAGACAACCTCGCACCAAGCGCCAAGGAACCAAGACGAAGCGGCAGATGCCAGCCAGCACCAAGACAGAAGATGGCCAGCAGACCAGACGAGCGACCCAGACGGATCGCACCGACAATTCTTTAACCCTCCTGCGAGGTGGGAGGGATCCATCCTGAGGTAACTCTGCTCCCATTGGACGGGTGGCGTGTCGGTAGCCTGCCCCCGAAAGGCTCTGTAGTTGTTTCTGGCCTTCAGCTGCCCATTGGCTGGAGCGCCTCGGCTTTGCTCGCTCTTCATCATTGGCTGGAGGAAACACTCCCCTGCCCTTCTTCGGAGCGGAGGCCTCGATCTGAGGCCGATGGAGGCGCCGCACGCCTTCAGCCAAAAACACGTGGATAATGGAGTCGGTGCGCGAAGGTTTGGTTGGGTGGTGGAACGAAGCAGGATGTTGTTGTTGGGAAAAATAAACAAAAACTACGAAAATAACTTGCAGCGCACACATGAAATTCCCGTTAGACACAGGGATGGTTCTAACTATCCCATAACTAACGAAATAACTAAACTTTGGGTCAACAGTATGTGTGAATGCGAATGGTTTCCAGATTCGTAACAGTATATGGTACCATGGGTTCAGTGAGGTGTGTGGTTGTATATGGTACCATGGGTTCAGTGAGGTGTGTGGTTGTATATGGTACCATGGTTTTCGTGGTTCAGTGCGGTGTGTGGTTGTATATGGTACCATGGTTTTAGTGGTTCAGTGCGCTGTGTGGTTGTACCCCAAGAGGAGATTACTGTTACAGTAAGGATAACCTGCGTTCAAATATGTGTACAGTAAGGTAACCTGGGTTCTAATATGTGTACAGTAAGGTAACCTGGGTTCTAATATGTGTACAGTAAGGTAACCTGGGTTTCTAAAATAATGTGTACAGTAAAGGCAAATGCATTTCCAGTATTATGATGTGATCTGATATCTACCTCATATTATCTGGCAGTAGTACTGTGTTTTAAGCATCGTACAATGTGGTGTGTGGTTGTACATTGTACATGGTTTAGTGGTTCAGTGCGGTGTGTGGTTGTGTGAGGGCTGAAATAGAGATTTTTATCTTTTTTTCATTTAAAACTTACTTTTAAATATCTTCTTTTGATTAAAGTTGTTTATTGCTTGCTTTGAGCTAAACTTTGTTTCTGATTAGTGTTCTGATGATTTGGGATATCACCATGAATTGATTTTGGAGACATGGCCAAGTAAAAACACTGGCACAGAATATTTCCTAAATTCATTCATTCTCTCATTTATTTTATAATATATATATATATTTTTTTTCTGTGTCTGTCTCTCTCACATAAAGTGGAAGATGCTGTGTTTGAAATGCTGATGTCTTGTAAAAGTTCCACAATAGGGACCCTGTTGATTGCTTAACCAGGAAATGACTCCACATATAGGTGCTTCTCCGGACCCACATCCTTATCGGTTTAACATGATACGTGCTCTGTGCAAGAAGATTGAGCCTAACCATGAGATGTGCTACACTCAGGAATAAGTTGGTTGAGCCACTTACCGCAAGATGTGTCTTGCTCAAGAGTACTTTGCTAAAAATGATATAAACCAGGGGTGACTGAAGATAGACAGAGCAGTTTTGTTATATTTGTTCTCTGCATTCGTTCGACTTGTGCACAGGTGTTTGGTTTGGCTGTTTAATTGATTGTTTGTTTAATGGATTGATTAATGATTACAAAGAAATTATAGACCTGTTCTTGACTTCTTGTGCTGTGTGTGAAGGTAGATTATCTTTGCTGTGATTTTAAGCCATTATATTTGTTGATGATGGTCTCTCCCCTAATTCATCATTGTAATTCAAGGACCGGGGTTCAAGCCCCAACATTGTATATGGTACCATGGGTTTCAGTGAGGTGTGTGGTTGTATTGTTGTGGTGCCGGGTTCGGTGGCGAGGACGACCGCTAGACGAAGGCAGTTGGGCCGTCTCCACGAACACCCGGAATTGAAGGTAGTCCCCCGAATTCGGAGTCGACGGGTCGCTTTAAGGACCGTGGTCGCAATATTTCGACGGCGTGAGGTAGGGTCCACTTGTCTATTCCATTTACCTAAGTATCACGCCGTCTAACTACGGGGAAGCACACCCTCGCGACTTTGTCCGAACCGAGTCGCTGTTACCGGCTTGGATCCGGCGTAACGCGAGAGCGGAAATACCAAAGCAGCGCCGGTCCAAATGACAACTTACGGCACAATCGGCCTTCCAAATTCTCAAGCCCGAGCCATACTGGGTCAATGGAAGAAAACATGGACAACGAACTGGAACATTTAACAGGGGGTTTATTTTACAGTAATCGGGAAGGGAGACACAGAGCAGACTTAATCACGATATGCAGGAAAATGTACAATGAGCAATCAACACTTATACAATTTCTACTTATAGGTGGCGCCACCACAGACACAGACACACCACACACACACCACACACACACACACACACACACACACACACACAACACACACACAAAAGAAATGGGGCCGGCCGGCCTTTACTCGGACCTCCAGCCTGGGAGAGATAGGCAACTGGAGGGTCAGAGTTCTGCTGGTACCTGGCCGCGATCGCACGGCTTGCCGACCTGCCTTGTGGAGCTCGGGATTCTTGTGGAAGGGCTTGGGAAGATCGGACGCTCCAACCACCACGGTGGGACTCGAACCCACACAGACAACCTCGCACCAAGCGCCAAGGAACCAAGACGAAGCGGCAGATTGCCAGCCAGCACCAAGACAGAAGATGGCCAGCAGACCAGACGAGACGACCCAGACGGATCGCACCGACAATTCTTTAACACCTCCTGCGAGTGGGAGGGATCCATCCTGAGTAACTCTGCCTCCATTGGACGGGTGGCGTGTCGGTAGCCTGCCCCCGAAGAGGCTCTGTAGTTGTTTCTGGCCTTCTAGCTGCCCATTGGCTGGAGCGCCTCGGCTTTGCTCGCTCTTCATCCATTGGCTGGAGGAAACATCCCTGCCTTTCTTCGGAGGCGGAGCCTCGATTCTGAGGCGGAGGAGGCGCCGCCCACGGCTTCAGCCAAAAACACGTGGATAATGGAGTCGGTGCGCGAAGGTTTGGTTGGGTGGTGGAACGAAGCAGGATGTTGTTGTTGGGGAATTAAATAAAAACTAACGACAAAATAACTTGCAGCGCACACATGAAATTCCCGTTAGACACAGGGATGGATTCTAACTATCCACATATACTTAACAAAATAACTAAACTTTGGGTCACAGTATGTGTGAATGCGAATGGTTTCCAGATTCGTAACAGTATATGGTACCATGGGTTCAGTGAGGTGTGTGGTTGTATATGGTACCATGGGTTCAGTGAGGTGTGTGGTGTATATGTACATGGTTTCGTGGTTCAGTGCGGTGTGTGGTTGTATATGGTACCATGGTTTTAGTGGTTCAGTGCGCTGGTGTGGTTGTATATGGTACCATGGTTTTAGTGGTTCAGTGCACTGTGTGGTTGTATATGGTACCATGGTTTTAGTGTTCAGTGCGGTGTGTGGTTGCATATGGTACATGGTTTTAGTGGTTCAGTGCGCTGTGTGGTTGTATATTGGTACCATGTTTTTAGTGGTTCAGTGCGCTGTGTGGTTGTATATGGTACCATGGTTTTTGTGGTTCAGTGCCGGTGTGTGGTTGTATATAGTACCGTGGTTTTTCGTGGTTCATGTGGTGTGTGTGGTTGTATATGGTACATGGTTTTAGTGGTTCAGTGCGGTGTGTGGTTGTATATGGTACCATGGTTTTAGTGTTCAGTGCGCTGTGTGGTTGTATATGGTACCATGGTTTTAGTGGTTCAGTGCGCTGTGTGGTTGTTATATGGTACATGGTTTTAGTGTTCAGTGCGGTGTGTGGTTGTATATAGTACCGTGGTTTTCGTGGTTCAGTGTGGTGTGTGGTTGTATATGGTACCATGGTTTTAGTGGTTCGTGCGGCTGTGTGGTTGTATATGGTACATGGTTTTAGTGGTTCAGTGCGGTGTGTGGTTGTATATAGTACATGGTTTTCGTGGTTCAGTGTGTGTGTGGTTGTATATGTGGCATGGTTTTCATGGTACAGTGTGGTGTTGTATATGGTCCATGGTTTTAGGGTTCAGTGCGGTGTGTGGTTGTATATGGTAAACCCATGGTTTTATGGTTCAAG
>CM068958.1:8843683-8857548 GCA_035128595.1 Eptatretus atami | reverse complement strand
AGTGTGTGGTTGTATATGATAGCATGGTTTTCGTGGTTCAGTGCGGTGTGTGGTTGTATATGGTACCATGGTTTCCATGGTACAGTGCGGTGTGTGGTTGTACATGGTACCATGGTTTTAGTGGTTCAGTGCGGTGTGTGGTTGTATATGGAACCATGGCTTTCGTGGTAAAATGTGGTACTGTCCCGACAGCATTTTGCAGGTAAGCTAAGTTATCTTGTTTGTATTTTTGAACATGTCATTCAAGCCTTCTGTTTGTTCCAAACATCCTGATAATATCTCCATTAATGGATTTCTTCATGTAATAATTTCCAGTGAAATAGTTAATGAACCTTTGAGTTAGGAAACTAACGGTTATATTCACCACTGCAAAGGTTCAGTGTAATCGGCCTGAAGCATGATGGGTCCTTCATCTCCTCTCTGGAGATAACAAGCGTCTCTCCAATTCTCAAACTCCAGGGTATTATCGTAGTTCTCCATACGATAGATGAACTCCTCGTGGAGTTTGGTTCCTATGGAGCATTATTCCGTACCAAAACAAGGGATACCCTTAGTCCCTGGAGCAATGGCATTCCTTCTCTTTTGTAAATATTTGGAATGGTGGATTCGGACTGATTTTGAGGGTTTTTGTTGAAAGGCAAGTTTAGTTTTGGTGGTGTCTTCGTACCAGACATCGAGTGATCCTTGTTTGTCCTATTCTAGCCTTATACTCACAAATCCATAACACTCCGCTCATGTTCGATGGAGTGATCGTGTTCTGTTATGAACTTGCTCATGGAAAGCTTTTCTGGGTTTTCCCAAAAGTGTTACTGTGCTCGATTGGCACTCACCTTTTCTTGCTCTTCAGTTCCCATTTCTTCACTTTGTTGTGTTTGACAAGTTTGAGAAATTCTTCTTTGACTCCTTTACTTCCACCTGTTTACCATCTATATCATGGGTTGTTAGAACCAGTGCGCAAAGTGTTTTTCTTTATTATTGTCAGCTTTATTTATCACGAGCAAATACAACCTGTCGCTTCACTGACGGGAATATTAAGAGGGGTGGGGAAAAAGAGGGAGTAGAGGGGGAGAGAAGAGAAGGATAAGGAGAGAGAGGGTAGTGGGAAGGGAAGAGGGGTAGGGTGTTCTGGAGATGCGTTTGAGACGAGTAAGTGGGGGGGGGGGGGGGTGAACTGTTATAACAAAAAAAAATTTAAGCTTTCATTCTTACCATTTGCACATTCTTTGACACCCCTCCCCTCCTTGACCTCCGGAGAGATGTATGTGGTGGAGAGGTTTGGGTTTGGTTTGGGTGAGGATAGCATGAGGGGAGGGAAGGGAAGGCAGCGAGAGGGGAGGGGAGGCAGCGAGAGGGGACGGAAAGGCACGAGAGGGAGGGAGAGGCAGCGAGGGGAGGGAGAGGCAGCGAGAGGGAGGGAGAGGCAGCGAGAGGGAGGGAGAGGCAGCGAGAGGGGAGGGAGAGGCAGCGAGAGGGGAGGGAGAGGCAGCGAGAGGGGAGGGAGAAGCAGCGAGAGGGGTGGGAGAGGCAGCGAGAGGAGGGAGGGACAGCGAGAGGGGAGGGAGGGACAGCGAGGGGAGGGAGGGACAGCGAGAGGGGAGAGGGGAGGGGGGACAGCGAGAGGGGAGGGGGGACAGCGAGAGGGGGAGGGGGGACAGCGAGAGGGGAGGGGGGACAGCGAGAGGGAGGGGGGACAGCGAGAGGAGAAGGTGACAGCGAGAGGGGAGGGATAGCGAGAGGGGAGGGAGAGGCTACGAGAGGGAGGAGGAGGAAGCAGAGAGTAGGGGGAGGCAGCGAAAGGGGAGGGAGAGACAGCGAGAGGGGAGGGGGACAGCGAGAGGGGAGGGGGACAGCGAGAGGGGAGGGGGACAGCGAGAGGGAGGGGGGACAGCGAGAGGAAGGGGGACAGCGAGAGGAGGGGAACGCAGCGAGAGGGGAGCGAGAGACATCGAGAGGAGAGGAGGCAAGCGAGAGGGGAGGGAGAAGAAGCAAGAGGGGAGGGAGAGGCAGTGACAGGACAGGGGGAGGCAGCGCCAGGAGAGGGGGGACAGCGAGAGGGGAGAGGGGACAGCGAGAGGGAGGGGAACGCAGCGAGAGGGGAGTGAGAGACATCGAGAGGGGAGGGGATAGCGAGAGGGGAGGGGTGAAAGCGAGAGGGGAGGGGGGGGAAGCGAGAGGGAGGGGGAGAGCGAGAGGGGAGAGGGAAGAGCGAGAGGGGAGGGGAACAGCGAGAAGGGAGGGGGACAGCGAGAGGGGAGGGGACGCAGCGAGAGGGAGGGGGAGAGCGGAGAGGGGAGGGGGGAGAGCGAGAGGGGAGGGGGAGAGCGAGAGGGGAGGGGTACAGCGAGAAGGGAGGGGGGGACAGGGAGGGGGAGCGAGAGCGAGAGGGGAGGGGGAACAGCGAGAGGGGAGGGGTGAAAGCGAGAGGGGAGGGGGGGAGAGCGAGAGGGGAGGGGAGAGGGAGGGGGGACAGCGAGAGAAGAGAGGGACAGCAGAGAGGGAGGGGGGTGAAAGCGAGAGGGGAGGGGGGAAGCGAGAGGGGAGCGGGGGAAAGCGAGAGGGGAGGGGGGGAAAGCGAGAGGGGAGGGGGAAAGCGAGAGGGGAGGGGAGAAAGCGAGAGGGGAGGGGGAAAAGCGAGAGGAGGGGGAAAAGCGAGATGGGAGGGGAAAGCGAGAGGGGAGGGGGAGAGCGGAGTGGAGGGGGAGAGGGGAGGGGGGACAGCGAGAGGGGAGGGGACAGCGAGAGGGTGGGGGAGGCAGCAAAAGGGAGGGGGGACAGTGAGAGGGAGGAGAGGCAGCGAGAGGGGAGGGAGAGGCAGCGAGAGGGAGGGAGGCAGTGCCAGGACAGGGGGAGGCAGCGCCAGGAGAGGGGGGACAGCGAGAGGAGAGGGGAGGCAGTGAGAGGGAGGGGGAGGCAGCGAAGAGGGAGGGGGAGGAGTGTAAGGGGAGGGGAGGGGAGGGAAGGAAGTGTGAGAGGAGGGAGAGGGAAGGAAGTGTGAGCGGAGGGTAGGCAATGTACTCGGGCATTACCATGGTGATAAAACACACCCAAACAGCAACGTTTTCTTTTAAACCACCGTGTTCTATGTAAAACCAGTATAAAAGTGAAATCCAACTTTTGGATTTCTGTTAATGGAAGCACATTAAATATAGACTGTTGTGAGACTTTATTGAACTTCGAAGCTAAATGTTTCTTCAAAGAAAATAAAACAACTTGCTGACACAGAGTCACAGTAAAAAAAGTTGCAAAACTCTTTCAGCTGATCAGATAAGATGAGCTTGTAAATTTTGCGATACTCTAATCACCAGAATGTACATCACTATATTATTTAAACGGATCTTTATAAAGACAGATAATGACACAGTTAAAGTTTATATACAATTGATTATACACTTTGCAGTCGCAACAATAATATTAAACAAATATATTCCTTCAAAGTTGATTCAAATTCATCGCAGGAATTTAGATTCATACACATGTATTGATTATATATTCTCCATGAAGCTTTTAATTATTTAATTATTGAATGGACAATGTGTCATTAGAATAATGGCTTTTATTATAATGTGTTAATTGATTAATGACTGCGAAATAATTGTGAGTCTTGCAGTTGTGTACGGCAAGGGTGACATCCAGTACCAAGCCTCGTGCATTACATTGAGATCTCCCAAATAACACGTCTCAACCTTTTCTTACCATTTGAGATTCGTCTGCGGAATTATAAATTCTTTATAATATTAATACAAGCATCGAATAATCTGCTTTAAAAAAAAGGTTTAGAGTGTTCATTGTACAAGCAAGCCTCTTTAGAGATGTTTTGTTTCATCCCTGTATGACAATGAACATTTTGCAAAATCATCGTGAGGTTTGAAAAACAACTTCTAAAAACAAGACGTCGAAAGAAATTCCCACATACATTTTCTGATGAAATATGTCGACAACATATCACTTCAAAACATGTAAATATGAATTGTGTGGCTGAAAACGTTTTTCCTGGGACAAAGATAATTCAAGTTTATAGTTATAGACGTCTGTCTGTGATTTGCTTTTTGCTTATCCTTGCAATAAATGATCTGAATTCCGAACCTGAGGAGTTTATTCGATCTGAGGAAATAAATTCCACGACACCAGGCAGGAGCATTTACAAAGTAAAACCCATGCTATCTACCTGGCAAAGGCCTACCTGCATGCATGCCGCAACCCATATGCATTCCTCCAACCTGCTCGCATGCAGGCACGCCAAACCCCACCACGTCCGACCTACGTTTGTGCCGTCCACGTGGTACCTCTTCCTTTTCAGCCACTGCCCACTATTAATATATTGCAGCAACTATTAGTATATTTATGTTCATATTTTGTCATGAAAGCAGATCACACAAAACGGTAAAAAGAAAAACTGCGTACGTAATTGCCGAAAAAAAAAAGGACCCCTGTCGATTCGATCGTCACGGATGGTAAAAGCCGGTTCGAGGGCATGGCGTCGCACCAAACGAAGTTCCACTTTCTGCACATTCCGTTAATCTTTTCTTCACTAAATATAATTTTCAGAACAGTAGAAAAAGTTAATCTAAATAAATACACATACCGTAGTTATAAAAATCACTAATTTGTTAAAATTTTCAGATTTCACTCCAGATTTTAGTCCACGAGATCCGATTCTCAAATCAGATGTAATATTTCCACTATATATTTTAATTAGTCCGTGAGAGTAGATCATGTTTCCAAATCAAGGCATGTTTGAATAGGCCGAACAAAATGGCGAATCAAGAACCCGGCGAAGAAACCCAGGATGTGCCTCAAGAGCCCGAATGGAACAGTGTCCGAGGATGCGCTTGATAAGAGATACAATTAAACAAGTCCGTTAATTATCTTCAAAAGGAGTTTTAATTAACCCAAACACCCAATTTTCACTCTTGGACTTCCTTGGAGTTCCCTTAGTCTGCATGTAAAATTTTCAGACCGCTAGGTTTCATTGTTTTGATGTTATGGAGGACACACACACACACACACACACGTTATTCACTATGTTCTTCATTGACGGATTTTACTCCAAATATATCCATCCATCTCTCATAAACATAATTTTCCCTGTGATCCAATTGTTCATCTGTTTAAATTCTCCATCTGGACAGTTGGACCAATCTTTCTCTTTGTTATTTGCAAAATCGAAGATTTTTCAAGTACATGTATATTGGTCAGTCGATTTTGGTTTTCTTTGGTAGTCGATCTCGTCGAAAAAAAAATTTTTTCAAAAATTTTTTTTTGGGAAATTTGTTCTACCCTTATTATCAGTATTTCCGTCGATATGTTTGTTTGTCTGTCTGTCTGTCTGCTCGGTCCAGTGCTCAGTTAATACAATGGCGATTTCGATGAAACTTCGTTGGTAGGTTCATACCATGACCTAGTTGTGTGCAAATGAGAACCGTTGCTATGGACACCACCGTTGCCTAGCAACGGGACTTTGAAATTTTTGAAAAATCATAAAAAATTATTTTTTCGAAAATAAAAATCGGGCCACGAGGACTGTGGGCAGTACATTCAGCCATATTGTCAAAAATTTCCAGCCGGATCCAATGAAAACTGTCGGAGAAGTTAGACTTTGAATGAACCAGACCGCAACCTTCGAAAACAATAAAAAAACGAAGTTCGTTTATCTCAGAGACTATGAGTCAGATATACATGAAACTGGTATGGTAGATTCATGGTATGTCCTAGTTATGTGTGAGAAAGAACCGTTGCTATGGACCCCTCCGTTGCCTAGCAACGGCCGAAAAACCTCTAAATGTGGGGGGATTTTAACGAAAAAACAATCTGCAGCATTAACCCTTGAAGCGAGAATCATGAATTTTCTTGTGCTTAATCCTCAGGTCATTCCCATCGAACGGCCCATCGCGTCAGGTTCTATTAGGTAGTCGACTACTCATGTCCGCCTACCGGCTTGTCGTCTGTCTGTCTGTCTGTCTGTCTGTGTCTGTTTGTCAGCCTACCGGTCACATTTTTAAAACGAACTTCACGAAACTTCACCACATGTAAAGTTTGTCATAAGGAAGAAGCCTATTATTTTGAGGTCAAAAGGTCAACATAGGCAAAGGTCAACCAACTTAGGTGAGATTTCTAAAATCCTCAATTTTCATCCAATTGACTTGAAATTTGAAGAGGATTTATATTCCAGGTCACTCAATTCAACCAGCCAATTATTTTTGAGGTCAACATGGACCAAAAGGTCAACATGGACCAAAAGGTCAACATATGCTTTAAGGTCAACAACTAAGGTGGTATTTCTAAAATCTTCAATTTTCATCCCATTGACCTGAAATGTGAAGAGTAGTTGCATATCAGGTCACTGAATTCAACCACCAATTATTTTTGAGGTCAAATATGTTTTATGGATTTCGCAAGTTTCGTGCTCTGCACGACATATTCTTCTTGTTAGTTCTTTGATGATGGAAGCTCATGTCTGTCATCCTGGAAGCAATGGATGAAAGTGTATAATCATTGGCAAGAAGGTCAACGAATGATACACGTGATGTAACCAGAGTACCTTGCTCCCCAAATACCCCGCTTACCAGGAGATCATCATGTGAGAGATGGGCATTCACCTCAGAGCCAACCAAAATTTTAAACCCATGTAAAACAGAAATGAGTCCTCACCGTGATGTCTCCATCTTCATAGCCTGCTGCCATAATAACTCCCTCTAAGTTTAGGCAACAACAGAACACATCGTGCTTTTCAGGAGTGGCTCTGCATATGCGATCTCCCGTTTCACCACTTAGAACCTGTGCGACACCGGACGACAACAGGAGAGTGCCAAATCACACAAACAACATGGTACAGCAAAGACAGACAATGGCTGGAACAAATAATGACGAGCTCATATGTTATTACCTGAAAAGGTTGACAAGATAAGAGCACGATATACATTGATTATTTCCACTCATTCTTAGCTCATCCCTTAAGTCATTCAGTCCCAAAACTATTTCTTTCCTCATCTCACTTTTTCTTGGACTTGTTAAATCAAACCCATTTTGTAATGAGTGCGGGATTACGGTGGAAGACCACTTCAAGTCAGTATCCTCACCCAAGTGTCCTCCTTCATGCCCGAATCCCACCCACACATGCATCCACCCCGACAACTGCTCTGTCCACCAATTCCTTGTCCATCCACCACTTTCCCCATCCACGCAATCCCCACTCTCCACATCCTCTGCGCTCCCCCACACCCCCTGCTCTTGCACATCCTTTCTCTGCCCTTTTCACCCTGTCATTTGCACTAGGTTATCTTCCATCTGCTTGAAAATCCACCAATATCACTGCATTGCATTGCATTAAAAAAGGTGCAAAAATTGATCCCCTCAACTACAGATCTATCAACTTACTTTCAATCATCAGCAAGCTCATGGAATCCATCATCGCAGTTGATATGAAAACCTTCCTTTTCTCCAACAACCTCATCTCAGATAATCAACTTGGATTCAGAACAGGTCACTCCACCTTGGACATGCTGCTTCCACTCAGCCAACAATGGATGGAGGCCTTCAATGTCAGACATGAGATCATGGCAGTCTCTCTGGACATATCTTCTGCTTTTGATACAGTCTGGCATCCTGCCTTGTTCTCCAAACTCTCTGCCTATGTATGGCATCCAAGGGCAACTCCATACATAGCTTACTGACTTCCTCTACTCTCATAGCCAACGTGTGGCTCTCGATGGAATCCTTTCAACTTGTCTCCCTGTCAAAGCCAGAGTTCCTCAAGGCAGTGTTCTGGGCCCAGTCCTTTCCTTGATTTAATAAAAAAATCTCTCTGACTGTTAAATCCTCTATATCTATTTGCCGATGACTCCACCCCTTGCAATTAGAACCCTCATCCTTCAGACAGGCAGGCTGCAGCCTCTTCCCCTTCTTTAGACCTTGGAAAAAAATATCACAAGCTGGTCAAACACAGGGATTATATATTTTTAATCCTGACAAATCTGTCACTCTCACTATCTCCCTCCGAAAGGACCATCTGACATACCCTCCCATCCACTTACTTCACAAACTTCTTGAAGAAGTTCGGTCACACAAACATTTGGTCCACACTATCAGCCAAGATCTTTCTTGGGCAAACCACATTTCAAAATTAGCTTCCAAAGCCAGCCGCCGACTGGGCAATCCTCCGCTGAACAAAGTCCTTCCTTGGCACACCTGATCTCCAATCTACCTAAAAGGCCTTCATCCGCAACTTGATGGACTACTGATCTCCCTTCTGCGGTGGCTCCCCTGCCTCACATCTTGCTCTGTCCCAAAATGTTTCTGTCGGATGCACATGGTGTGCCAGCACTCATTTGTTTCATCTTCTGTCTCATCTGTGGAACCACCTTCCTCAGTCTGATCAATCCCATTATTTCCCCCAGGGCATCAAGATGATTGTACAGTACAACCTCAGCTTATTCGCTATTAACTGCACTCATGATCTTTTCTAACCTCGCTAACCCTCCACAAACCCACCTCTTTCTTTCCAGATTACTGTCCCCCCCGCCCCCATGACTTTGGAGTTTTTTTTTCCATTTTTGTTAAATCCCTTGGTTTTTCCCTTCTTCTTCTTCTTTTTGCTGCGTTTGAGCTTATATCCAGCTTGTTCATTCTTTGTGTCCTTCTCCCCTTCTCCCCTTCTCCTTGCTCTCATTCTTACAGGTGCCCATTCCTTCTCCAAGCGTCCCTCCGTTGTGTCCCTTTACCCTGCTGTTGATATTTCCGTCCTTTCCACGATGTTCTTGTTCTGTTATTTTCTGGGCAATTCTGTACTATACCTCTTCTACGAGTCTCAATTATGTATATAAATAACGGTCCTTGCAAGGGAAAAAAAAATAAAAAAGACTAAAGAACTTCAACAAACACCTTCACGATGAAAGTTCAAAATCTATGGAAAGAAAATAAGCAAATGCTACAAATAGTGATACATGAGTACCCCCACCCAAAATACCCCGTTACCAGGAGACCATCATCTTCATTGGCAGCAGCAATGAGCATCGTGTCTTCCGACGGAAATGCGACATCGATGCACTTCTTAAGACGCCCATGAACGCTCACATTTTCTGACTTGAGGTTCCAGATCTATAAAGGTAACAGATGACGTCAGAATATGCACTGTGGCTATGCAGGTTGCACCCGTGAGGTCATCACATACCCTGATGATCCGGTCATCGGATGCCGAAAGGAGGTGAGCGCCGTTCGGAGCGAAGGTAACGCAGTGGACCCATGCGAGATGTCCTTTACCGTCAAGCTTAAGTTCTTCATTCTCAATGTCCCAGATCTGTAAAGAAAGTCAAAACACGGACACGGTCACCAGTCTGGGCGATTGTATTAAATACACTGCTGCTTGTGTCGAGGCCAATCTTTCATACCTCCACGGCAGAGGAAGACAAGCCCACAGCACAGAGTCTGCTGTCACAAGAGAAATCCACACTGAGAATAGAGGACTCAGGAGAAGTCGTCAATCGTTTCTCAAAGGCATATGTCGGAGCATGCAAGACCTGCACAAAACACACACACACACACACACACACACACACACACACACACACTGGATGTGGTTGGAGGACTATACTCCAAGAGTGTGATGTAATCATGGATGTGGTTAGAGGAGTGTACTCCAAGAGGGGTGACGTAATTGTGGATGTGGTTCGAGGAGTGTACTCCAAGAGAGTGATGCAATTGAGGGTATGTATAGAGGAGAATGTCTATGGCAGTGACGCGATTGCAGGTGTAGCTTGAGAGAATGATGCAATAATGGAAAGGAGGAGTAAATGAAGAGGATCATTGTAATGGTCAAAGGTGTTTTTATGACAAAAATAAATAAATAAAATCAGTGAAAATCTTTCATTTGAAACCTCCAACACAACAGTTTTATGAGCGGGTGAAATGTCACATGTTCCATTGATTAACCACACTTACAATAATGTAGTTCAAAGCAACGACAACAATTTTATTGCCATCCGGAGACCAGGCGCAAGCCTTGAGGTCTGTCTTCAAAGCAGCAGGAACTTCCTTCATGAAGCCGGATACATCGACCGATTCCTCTTCATTTCCCGATGTGATGTTCCAAATCTAACGAACAACGACAGAACATTTGTAAACGTTATCCGAAAGACTGTCTCGGTTATCATCACAAGAACGCAATAAGAAAAGGTCACAAAGGCAGGAGGAGCCGCTTTACGGGAAGGACCTGGTTCCCCAAGTCCAGTTTTTCGTTGGCTTGAAAGTTCTCGCAGCTAAGTATTCAGATTGGGTTGACTGTTTAATCAGCAGTTTCCCCCATTCATTCCTCCCACTCTCCTACCATTCCCACCGTTTCTCTGCCCCCCATCATCAGTGTCCGACATCCCTCTCCCAATCTTTGAGATACTCCAGCCCCTGCTCCCCTCCCAGACCCAAATACCGCAGGGCTTTTAACTAACTTATCAGATCTCTCCACACAGGGAGCCTATTTATTGACATTACCTGTTTGATAGAAAACCTTTCTCGTACAGCATGTTCCTGATTCAACCGTTTCCCTCCCTGGCAACTCACTCCTGCACTTTGAGTGACCCGGTCACCATCTTTATGATGCTGTTGCTGTATATGTTCATAACTCCCTTGCCCATATCACCTGCCCCTTCCTGACACTGTGGAGTATTTTTGGCTTTGCCTCTCTCCATAACAACCTCTTGTTTCAGTGTGAGGTGTACTGAACGTCCAACCCAGCTTTGACAAGTCCGTCGATGAAGCTTCTTCTTTAAACATATTATCAGCTGCCTGATATATTAAATCATATATTAAAGCCTGGTGAGAGATGATCAAGTCTGTCTCTGATACATATTCCCTTTCTGTACCTTCAATCTTAAAGGATGCCGTCATGTTGGACACCGCTCTGGAAAAATCCCAACATCCTAATCGACCAAGGCCTCCAATCCATCCCTTCTCGTACCTACCCTTTCTCTCATCACAGACAGATCTTTGGACCACGTCCATTTCCCTTCCACAAATGTTGAGAGGTTCCCAGTTGATCTTGACACCTCTTCTGTAACTGGACCCGGCGACAGCATTGGCCTTGTTATCATCAAGAATTGTGCTGAAGCCATATCCTCTGCCCGTTTCCTCATTCTTCTCTCGATCCTACTTTTCTCTCTCACATTTCTCAACCATCAAGTAACCATTTCTCCCACAAACCAAGACGATCTTCAACATGTGATGAACAATGAAACTCCAACCTGTTCCTTAACAACCTTCTCCCATTTATTTCCAACACTATATTCCTAACCCTACTTCCTGACACCTTTCCATAACGAGAAGAAACACAATCCGAGTTTCACAGAATATCCTTGTAGGCAGAAAGAGCCTCGATGAAAGAGCTGACCATCTCAGAGAGTCCATAAAAACAAATGAACTGTGAGGAAAACCTCATCTGGTGATCATAAAGAGATGAGGATAGATGAGGTGAAAAGTGAAAAAAAGAAAAACAAACCTTGAGTGTTCCATCGAGGGAGCACGAGGCGAGGTTCAGGTCATCAGGACTAAAACAAGAGGACCGTACTGCCCCCTCATGGCCAAGCAACGTGGCCTTCGGCTGCTTGCACTTGAGACCCCATAACTGCAAGCACGATGAGAGCAGATTACAATCATTGTATTCAAACCAACAACAAATTACAATCATTATATTCAAACCAACAACGATTACAATCATTGTATTCAAAAACCAACAACAAATTTTACAATCATTATATTCAAACCAACAACAAATTATAATCATTATATTCAAACCAACAACAGATTACAATCATTGTATTCAAACCAAACAACAAATTACAATCATTGTATTCAACCAACAACAAATTACAATCATTATATTCAAACCAACAACAGATTACAATCATTGTATTCAAACCAACAACAAATTACAATCATTGTATTCAAACAACAACAAATTACAATCATTATATTCAAACCAACAACGATTACAATCATTGATTCAAACCAACAACAAATTACAATCATTATATTCAAACCAACAAAATTACAATCATTGTATTCAAACCAACAACAAATTACAATCATTATATTCAAACCAACAACAGATTACAATCATTGTATTCAAACCAACAACAAATTACAATCATTATATTCAACCACAACAATTACAATCATTATATCAAACCAACAACAGATTACAATCATTATATCAAACCAACAACATATATTACCAATCATTGTATTTGAACAACAACAGATTAAAATCATTGTATTCAAACCAACAACAGATTACAATCAATTGTATTTCAAACAACAACAGATTACAATCATTTATATTCAAACCAACAAACAAATTACAATCATTGTATTTGAACCAACAACAGATTAAAATCATTGTATTCAAACCATCAACAGATTAAAATCATTGTATTCAAACCAACAACAGATTAAAATCATTGTATTCAAACCAACAATAGATAAAACATTGTATTTGAACCAACAACAACAGATTACAATCATTGTATTCCAACAAACAACAACAGATTACAATCACTGTATTAAACAAGCTCGAATGAGCTAAGATCCTCGTCCTCTTAATGATGACGTCATAAAAACGAATATGACGTCATTGTGATGCATCAGGTTTGCGATAAATTATCTGTGCTAATGCCCGGCTTGATTCCCGCAAACAAAATTCAAACAGCTTGCCTAGTTTCGGAGATAATGGTATCGGCGATTTCCATTAGCGGCGATATGATGTCAACTTTTTTTCTAGGAAGAATTTCCAAAATCGGAGATGTTTCTGCCTGCGCGTGGGCTTTCTGCATATACATGGCAAGTTTCACGAAGATCCGATGAAAACTCTGGGTTGTGAAACAAAAAATGTCAAAAAATAGGAATGACGTCATAAAAATTGATATGACGTCATAGTGATGTATCGTATGTGCGGTAATTCATCTCTGCTAATGCCCTGTTCGATTCCCGCAAACAGAATTCAAAAAGCTTGCCTAGTTTCGAGATAATTTTTTGGCGATTTCCATTAGCGGAAATATTTTGATGTCATAACTTTTTTTCTCGGAGGCATTTTCAAAACGGAGATGGTTACTGTCTGCGCAGGGTATTTTACATATGTATGCCAAGTTTCAGGAAGTTTCGATGAAAACTGTAGGCTGTGAAACAAAAAAGTCCACAAGAACAACAAGTGAGTAAGACTTAAAGATCCTACACGAGGATCTAAAAAACAAAAAATGTCAAAAAATAGGAATGACGTCATAAAAATTGATATGACGTCATAGTGATGTATCATATGTTGGTAATTCATCTCTGCTAATCCTGTTCGATTCCCGCAAACAGAATTCAAAAAGCTTGCCTAGTTTCGGAGATAATTTTTTAGGTGATTTCCATTAACGGAGATATTTTGATGTCATAATTTTTTTTCTAGGAGGAATTTTCAAAATCGGAGATGGTTACTGTCTGCGCAGGGTTTTTTACATATTTGCCAAGTTTCAGGAAGTTTCGATGAAACTGTAGGCTGTGAACAAAAAAGTCCACAAGAACAACAATGTGAGTAAGACTTAGAGATCCTCCACGAGGATCTAAAAAAAAAAACAGATTACAATCATTGTATTCAAACCAACAACCACAGATAAAATCATTGTATTCAAACCACAAGAACAGATTAATATCATTGTATTCAAACCAATAACAATATTACAATCATTGTATTCAAACCAACAACAATATATGACAATGTATTCAATCCAACAACCACAGATTATAATAATTGTATTTGAACCAACAAGAGATTGCAGGATGTTGAGGTTGTGGAGAGATTCACTTACCTTGGCAGTGATATTCATGTCTCTGCCGGCTGTGAT
>CM068958.1:8801702-8843673 GCA_035128595.1 Eptatretus atami | reverse complement strand
GGGTCGGGCCTGGGGAGTCATGGATTCACTGGATCATGGGGTGTGGCGCTGTCAATACCTGTGCAGGAGGACGAAAATCTGAGTCTGCAGGTCCTTGGTGCTTCCAGTTTTGCTCTATGGATGTGAGACTTGGACTCTGATCAGGGATCTGAGACGGAGACTTAATTCCTTTGGTACCAGGTCTCTTCGGAGAATCCTTGGCTATCGCTGGTCGGACTTTGTGTCCAACGAGCGGTTCCTGAGAGAGACTCAAATGAGATTTGTACCTGCATAGTCCATGAGCGTCAGCTGCGGCTGTATGACATGTGGCTTCTTTCTTGACACTGATCCTGCTCAGCAGATTCTCTCAGCGAGGGAGCCTCATGAGTGGAGTAGGCCAATGGGCCAACCACGTGCCTCGTGGTTGCATTAGGTTGATCGGCATCTCAAGGAGATGGGGATGGGCCAGGCCTGAGGGATGTCCAAATGGAGGCCCCTGGAGTACCGGCAGAAAGTGGACATAGCTATGCGCTGCTCTGGCACATGCTCCCATACCTAACCTGACCTGCACCGCAACTTGATCTCTCCAACATCCTTCCCAGAATCAAGTCCATACAAGCACTGAAAAGTGGGTCACACTCCAGATGAACTCCCTGACGAACTCCAGTCACAACTGGAAATAAGTTGCAGATGGAACCATGGCACCTCAGAGCAATCTCAGTGCTATGAGTATCATTCAGAAATCAGATTGATCAGTTATGGTGGCACCACAAGAGGTCCGAGAATCCTCCAGAAGGCATCCCAATTCACTGAATCGGATGCTTTGCAGAGCTCAACAATGGCTGCGAGCAGTCCCTGCTGGAACTCTCATCTGCTTTCGGTGAGGACCCGAAGAGCAAGGATACGGTCAATCGTTGACCTCTTTGGTGTAAAGCCTGACTGCCCTGGACGCTGGTGCTCAAGTAGAATGTGGCGAACCCTCTCAAGAATTATCCGAGCAAGGACTATGCCCGGCACTGAGAGCAGCGTCACCCCCTCGGTAGTTGATGCAGTCTTGGCGATCACCCTTCCCTTTACAGAAAGGGACAACAAGGCTCCTCTTCCAGTCAGTTGGGATGATCCCTGTGCTCCAAACAGAGCACAAACATGCATGCAATGACAGGAGCACAGCATTTCCACTAGCCTTGAGAAGTTCAGCATGGATGCCACAGATCCTAGGAGCCTTACACCCATTTCAATCTGTTCACCGCAGCCTGTGTTTCCACAAATGAAGGTGGTTCACACTTGATTGGAGGGTCAGCAATAGGGACAGTTACACCACTGACATCCAACTCAACAGCCAGCGAGTCATCCTGGTACAGCCGCTTAAAGTAACCGGTCCAGCAGGCATTCACTTCAGACTCCTCTGTCAAGAACTCACCACCCTCCGCTCTCACTGCAGTAGACTGTAGGATGGGCTGGAGGAATGCAATGCACAAATTCCTCTGGAAGCAGGACGAGAATCACTCGACGGCAGATGATGCTCTACCCCTTTACATATCCCTCTCACATCGGCCTCGTTATCCGCTCTCAATGTACATGCGGTTTTACGCCTCAGCTTCCTGAACAGCTCAGCTCTGCCATTAAACTTGGACTTGCGATTCTGGTCAATGGTATCCGGTGTCCTTTGGGAGACAAAGTTTTTCTCTGCTGGACGGTGGGTTCCAAGACAACCACCGTCAACATCAAGGACGGTAGTCTTGAAGGCACTCCACAACTCTTCCGGATTCCCCGAAACACCCAAACCCCCCAAATCATCACTCAGCCTGTTCAAAAATGCCTCAACTACCCACTTATCATTGAGCTTGCC
Organism: Eptatretus atami; assembly: GCA_035128595.1. Taxonomy (NCBI): domain Eukaryota; kingdom Metazoa; phylum Chordata; class Myxini; order Myxiniformes; family Myxinidae; genus Eptatretus; species Eptatretus atami. The sequence goes on along the minus strand of CM068958.1, from coordinate 8,841,845 downwards.
AACATCCAGCCTAAGCTGGGATGGCACCATTTTGCTTGATTTGCACTGTAACTGCAGAGTTGCTACACCAAGTCTGAGCTCAGTATTGATGAACTGAGTACTCCGGTAGACCCTGCAGTTCTGGAGCATACTTCTGCGACCATCAATGAGTACATGGTCAATCTCCTTTGCCACACCACCAGCGTTGGAATACCAAGCCCAGTGATGAAGCTGTGGGCACTAAAACCATGAACCAGCCCCCATAAGTCCATGACTTCTTGCAAAGTCAAGGAACTTTGTGCTATTCTAGTTCACAGTTCCAGACCCATGGGGACGAACACATGTCTCACAACCATCCCTATCAGTTCCAGTCGATACATTGAGATCCCCCAAGACTAGAAGAGCATCTCACCTGGGGCACTGATCAACCACAGACTCAAACATGGCATAGAATGCCTCCTTCACAGGGAGATCACTCGCCTCAGTCAGAGCATAAACAGAGATCAGGAAAATGTCACCCAAGGAGTGACAAATCCTCAGCCTCATAATACGCTCGTTGACCGGGGTTACCCTCAATTATCATTGGAGTCAGCTTATTGGACACAGCTTCAGCAACTCCTTGGGCATAGTAACCATCAGCGCTGCCAGACCAATAGTCGGTGTAACCACCCGCCATGATTTTGCCACTATCCAGTCTCCGAACCTCAGAGAGTGCTGCAACACCGATGTTCAAACACTTGAGCTCAGATGATAACAGAGACAGGTGATCATCCTCTCTTCAGGATAGGACATTCCAGGCGCTCACCCCAAGGGATGTGGATGACACCACAGCACCACCATGACACACACCACCGCAATCCGAACCAGGAAGGTTACTCCGTGCTTTTCCTCCTATCCTCACCCATCCTCCAAGAATGGCGTTCCCGAAGGTTTTGCTCCAATGCGGTCATCTGGTGAGCTGTCCTGCGAAGGGCAGCTGCACAAGAGGGATTTATTTTCGTTTTTTTTTGTGGGTTTTCCGGTGGCCGGAGTACAAATCCTGCCACCAACCTCCGAGGAAAAGGTAACCCAACTGCAGGAGGACATCCGCAGACACAGTTGAGCACCAAACATGGATGGCCATTGGTTCATCACAAGGAGTTCTTCCACCCTTTGACAGGTTTTGTTTTTAATCCTGCTGGATGTCCCTATCCATAATCCTGCTGGTTGTCCATATCCTCCTCACCAGGAAAACTGGTGGGGGAGATGGTTGTCTCCAACAACTCGACCATGAAACAGGTTAGTACAGGTTTACATGGGACCTGAAAGCAAGTCACAGATTTAATCCTGCAAACAAATCAGCTCGTTCTGATATCACTGTGGCCGGACGCTGACAAGGATGAGCGGCGTTGAGTTAATATTTTAATGGTGCATTAAATGTGTGTTTCCCAATCATGCTGTTCATCTTTTAAGAATGCTTTAAAGGAGTGTTTCCCAATCAGCCCTTTTCCGGATTTTTAAAGCCAATTCACTCACGCTTAATGGTGAGGTCCTATACCCCGAATGACCACCTACGGTCCTACAGGTTTTTATGAACAAAAGGTTTATGACAACAGAGATAGTAGAGGACCTGGCTTAGACATGTATGCACTTAATTTAGGAGAGGATAACTCAACTGTTTTTATGGCTAATAGACCCCAAGGAACAACTTGGGATGTGTGCCAAAATCTCTATCCGGACGAACAGCCCGAAAATGACCACGCCCTTTTTAAAATGACCACACCCTTTTTAAAATGACCACACCCTTTTTAAAATGACCACGCCCTTTTTAAAATGACCACACCCTTTTCATCGAAAGTGCTACTTCTGACATAGCTGTATCTTCTAAACCGTTGGAGCTACAGATTTTCTGAGGTGCTCAAAATGTTCAGAATGGCCATGTTTATTTATTTATTTATTTCGGGGGGTCATAGAAGAGTGTAAAATTTCTAATTTGATATCTTTTATGAGAAAATGGCTAAAAACCGTTTTATTTACCATACATACTGGAATTGCCATATATTTATTAACTTAACTTTCCGGACTTAGAGCAAAGTTAGAAGATTTGTGTCATCTACGAGAGTTGAACTGACAATTTGGAATTTGAACAATACAAGGGATTTCTTAAAAAGAAAGAAAGCGAGCATTTGATTAATATAAAGAAATTGGATTTTCAATCATTTACATACTATTATCAATGGAATGTTAACTTAAAATGAAAAATAAAAACAAAACTTATTACTTTAGTAGGCAGCAGTATCTCGAGAGCTTAAATGTTTCAAGATCAGCAGGGAAATTGCCCAACCACCAACAATACAACTTTAAAACCACATTAATACTGTTATTGTGTCACGTAAACCAGGGTCAGGAACATGAAGAGTAACACAACAGAGTCCAGGTATGAGGATGATGAGCAGTGTTCATTCAGTGATAGGGTTTTACAACAATCACCTTCCTTGCATTTGCAGTACTTGCAACACTTGCCAGCTACCCTGCGAACACCCATTTTTGCGAGCACACTTGCCACATGTGCAGGATTTGGCAGGCCTTTGGGTTTGGAGATCACAATCTCAGGGACTAATAAACTGCCCCTTCTTACAAACCCATAAGACTCGGCATTCATAATCAGGTGGCATCTCTAAATGGGGCTTGGACCCACAGCTGCTGTTGGTAATAGCCTCTATGGATATGTTTCCTTGATTAGTTGAGTGCAGTGGTTCTCTCAAAGTCCATCTTGAGGGCATTGCTATCAATGCAGTGAGACGCAGGTCGGCAAATGTCTCCAGGCTGTTGATGGTTGAGACACTTGACCAAGAATGTCTCTGCCATCGTATTGCACTTTCTGCTAGCTGGGACAGTCAAAATTCAGGATCAGAGAGGAATTTCCTGGTTTGCGGACAGCATTCCGGGCTGCAAGTTTAGTTGATATCTTGCTGGTTGTATCGCACCCAGTCAGCGCATGGAGTGCTGGGAGACACTTTGTGAGCTCGTCTCCAGTGCTATGCAGATATCGTGGAGTGGTAATATTGATCTTTTCACTCCTGAGTTGCGGACGAGCCAAAGCTCTTGGAGGCCAAGATCTCTCCAATTGACTGTGATGTGGTATAACAGGCACACAAAGACATCTGTGTCACCTGATGACAGCGTCATGGATGTAGTCCTGACCGGTGACTTAGAATGTCCTGCACATGGAACATCATCCCACATCAGCTTCCTCGTGTGTGCAGTTGAGCCGAGGGAATGGAGAAGCACACCCAGCTGACACCATCCATGCCTGTGGTGATATACCGAGGTATAGAGTTTGGTTCCGTGGTAATTGGTGGTGAGCACTCAACATCACCACATCAAGGACAACCATTTATATTTGACTTTCTTTCTCCCCCCTCTCTCCATTCTTGATGCTGTCCTCTCTGTAAGCATCAAAAACGATATGGATCTCATCACAGTTGTGCCAGCTTTGGTGACCATAGATGTCAAGGCAATAGCAAAGTCATGGAATGTATTGACGGGCGGATCAAGCTTCTTTAAGGGGACCTTTCTCACCAAGGCCATGAAGTCGATAATGATGGCGTGGGTTTGTGGGGAGGTTTCTGGCCCTTTTTTAATCTATTAGTGGCACAACTTCAGCAGCTCAGTCCCAAGTGTGATTTGTACTCTTCCTCAAGTAACCATCTTCGTCAACCAAGAGAATGCAGAGTTGGTGATCTCATGCTTGAGTAGCTCCTCAACAGTGAACCCCGGTGAATCCCATACTCAATAAACATGAGAGCTTTGATTGTCTCATCTTTGATGTCTGCTTTGGGAGCCAATTTCAAGGTGTTATTAGGGGACGTAAACTTGATTTTGCTAATAGTTGAGTGTATCGATATCGACCTATTTCTGAGTCGATCATCGATAAAATTAGCACAAGCAGTGCTGCCCTCCTTGATACAGCACAACAACTTGTCTACATTTACATTGGTCACAATTTCTCCAGTGAGAACATTCTTCAGTGCTACCTGGTCTGTAGAGGACTACATACCTTCAGGAGATACTCCTCTATGTCTTGCACCATCCCAACTATCTTAGTTGCAGTACTTGGGTTGAAGTCGTGGTGAAGTGAGAGTGCTCCTTCGACATCATCCTTCATCTTCAGGAGGTCAACTACTGGTCTTTTTTATGCTTGATAATTCCCCACAGAGCTACTGCTTCCTTCTTCTGGTGACCCCAATTATCCCCCACTCACTTTGGCAGGCCGATTGTAGCACTGCTCTAGCGCCTGTCAAGGGCACTCCACTACCTTTCTTGGTGGTGTTCATGACAAATCCACCATTCATGTAGGAGTTGTAGAGGAGTGGGAACTTCTCCTTCAGTTGATAGCAGTCCTGGATGGATAAGTCGTTCTCTCACTCTCTCTCTCCGGACTTGTAGCACTGGTGCTATGAATAAATCAAAAGCAGGCTGAGTGATGATAATAGGGTGCATAGAGTGATAGACAATGGGGTACATCGATTTTTAAAAGGCGTGGTCATTTTCGGGCTGTTCGTCCCGGATAGAGATTTTGGCACACATCCCAAGTTGTTCCTTGGGTCATATTAGCCTAAAACAGTTGAGTTATCCTCTCCTAAATTAAGTGCATACATGTCTAAGCCATGTCCTAGACTACAAGGTTAATGAGACAGATTAGTGAATCTAATCTCAGCTGTGGGTAACAATTTTTTTTGTTATTTTGTTATTCTCAGATCCAGCCTTCACCAATAGCAAGTGGGACATGGGCATGGATGAGGGAGTTGAGTGGACAGCAGAGGCCAAATATATATATTTTTTTGTGTCACAGGTTGTGACCACAGTGCGGTAAGCCTGGTGTTGGCTTAGTGGTTCGAGTGGCTGGCTTCCGATCCTGAGGTCCTGAGTTTGAGCCTCGTTGGCTGCTGAAATAACACCAGGTGGGGTTGACTTAGCCTGTCATCCTTCCGAGGTTGGTGAAATGAGTACCAGTGTACTGGAAGAGGGCACAGCATCAGCGGCACAGCCGCGCTTCCCCAAGAAATGATAGCTACCCGGCAGCCAAGCTGCCATACGTAAGAACAGAACCACAGTGCAGTCATTCTTGTTTTGTTATGCTGCGGGCACAGTGGCCAAGAGAGAATGTCGCTTCCTTCCATGATTGCTTCAGCCGTTATTGTGCTCGGCAGGATGACATTTATCAACAATTCTGGAGATGAACAAAATGGCGATTTTGCGATCTCTCGATCTGGTCCTTTAGCGATGTACTCTGGCATATTTTTCATTGTTGGTAGTTATGAAAAAAAATTGAGAATAAAAGGTATGACTTTTAAAGGCTTATGGCTTCACTCGATAGTGGGTTTTAAGCGTATCATTTTGTACACATTTTATGGGACGGCCATGTTTTTCCTGTCCCAACCCTACGAACGGAGTACTGCCGGACTCCATGATACTGCTCTAACATCCATGATGTGTGATGAGAATAAGCGATTGCTTCAGCCGACACAATTTTACTCCTTCTAATTGGCAATTGTCTCTTAGTTATTCTCCTATTTAACATTGACATCAATGGGGACATGTGAGTGTCCCAGAACCAACATTTTCCAACCACTGTTCTACGTTTCCTTCACTACAATTGGTCGATCATCACGTACAGTACACGCTTCATCTCTTCTGTTCCTTGTCAAATTAATCAGAGAAGGAAAGATCTATAATCCCCCATTCATTTCAGACTGCTGCACCTCCATAATACCAATAATAAATTTTTTAAAAGTACTCCCTGGGAGGTTCAGCAAAGTTTAAACATGAACACAAACTGCCAGGATGGCAGGTCCCACGAGGCGCGATGTACCTTTATGTCCCAGCCCTTTGAGCACGATGCGAGAATCGGCTCGTGGACATCATGAGAAAACTTGCAATGCAGCACATCTTCATCGTGACCTTCGTACTCAACAGTCAACCCTCCGTCCTCCGCATTCCACACCTGCCGTAGCAAGCAAGCATTGAGGATGTCTCCTCGAGGTGCAGACAAAATCAGATGGAATAGTTACAAGAACACATTCATTATCGATTTATCTTCTGTTAGTTTGGAGATCATGAATTCAATGTCCTTCAGAGGGAAAAATAATAATAACATGACTCAGTCCGAGTTAGCACCCCGAGGACCCCACAAACCCCTAGGTCCAACTGAAGCTCCACTTCCAATCATTAATACAAAGCTGTGTTTAAAACGAGATGTTTTACCAGGGAAGCAATTTTAACACCATGGAGCACAAACTAGCACAAGTCAAAGATTACCTTTCACACCCATTTATAAACCTTTTGTTTCAACGAGACTCCACACATGACAGCTATTACTGATATCCGCATCTCATATCCCGCAAACATGCAGTGGTTCGACACTTTCGTTCATCAAACAAAACTGTTACAAAGCATTTTCGGTACGTGCAGAATGCTTTGCACATATACGAGACATCACTTCATACAAAAATGGCTAGATGGGACAACAAGCATCCGGCAAACCTTCAGCGATCCGGCACACAAGTATAATAGTCTCAAAATAAATAAATTAATGGGACAGGTAAACCTTGAACTACCTTCATACAACAATCACCTTCACGGTACCATCTGCAGAGCAAGTTGCAATTCGTTTTCCATCGGCAGAAAACGAGCACGACAGCACAAGATCGAGATGCACCTTCACCGAGAGGTGTTCCTCCCCCGTTTCAGCCTTCCACACCTGTAAAGCAATCGCGCACATTCACTCGACTGTGTGTTCCAAATACAACGGTCTGAAATGACTGCTCTGTCTACCAAGCTCTCTGCCTGTAGGGTACAAGGCTGGATCCGGATTCAGGTCCGACCTATCAGTGGGAAACAAAATGTAAACTGTTCAGCCTGGTGGAGGAATGCACTCTACCGAGTGCCATTCTGTTTCACCAAGTGTCACGCCATGAGTGATTTTTTCAGTTGTTTATTCCTCTTTTCTCCTGTCCATGGAACCACCTTCCTGAGGTTGTAAAATCCCACTCTTACCTCCATTACTTCAAGCAGACGCTGCTCCACCACCTCATGTCATCCTTCATCCTTATCATCCTTCGCAGAAATATTTTCTACCCTTATGAACACGACCCAACCAAACACTCCTCCTGTGTTATTGTGCTGTCACTGTTCTTCCTCCGCTCCCCTCATCTCTTCATGTTCGTTCATTCTCTTGGTTGGTGTGTCCAACAGTTAACCGATTGTGCCACTGTCCACTTTTAGCTTATCTGGAATTTAAATTCCACATAAGGTATTGTCATCGTGCACCATCCATCCGTCTGTCCGCCCATCCATCTCCTATTTTGACTTCTCCAGCCAAACCGCTAGGCCAATCCAGCTGAAACTTTGCACTTGTGTTCCTCTCCTGACTGGTAACAGGAATTGCAAAGCTTGTTCCATTCACGTGACTTAAGTCGGTCAAAATAGCCGACTTCGTCAATTTTTGGGAAAATCATGTAAATTCCTTCGAAACTTTTCTTCTCCAGACGCACCGGTCAGAATGCTACCAAATTCGGGTTATAACATTAGGCTAGGGCCCAGATAAGCTACAGGTCCAGTGGTTCAAAGTACTCCCCTTATGTGTATTTAAGACAAAACTAGCGATTTGACCAATTCCTGAGCCTTCATCTATGGTAGAAATAAGATTAAAATACCTTTAGGTAGCCATCTCCACCACAAGATGCGACGAGCTCTCCATTGGGTGAAAAACACGCACCATACACCGGACCGGTGTGAACTCGGAATGTTTTCCAAAAGAGCTTTGGTGCTGTGGCCTTATTTCTGCAAACAAGTAACCCGGGAAAAATGAAGGCTCACAAAGCCTGACACGACTGATGTCACAGAACCATTATCGAGAACCCATTGACCAGTAAATAGTTTGTGGAACATGCTTACAGCCACTCCACGAAGACGCAGTCCTTGCCTTGCTCTTGCACTTTCCGCAAACCTTGAGCATACACCTCCGAGGAGACTGGCTCACTGAGTGCCAGCTGCCAGACGTGCGGCATCTCTCGGGCCACCAACAGGTGCCCATTAGGAGATAAAAAGTCAATAAAATCTTGCCATGTGTCAGCAGCACTCTGTACAACAGAGCAAAACATAATAATAACTCAAATGGCATTTGTCGTGTGCATAGTCTCGCCTCACGTGTTCATTCTGAACCAAACAAAAATACAAAACAAAAAACAAAAAAAATATTGGGATCTGAGACAGAGACTTAATCCTTTGGTACCAGGTCTCTTCGGAGAATCCTTGGCTATTGCTGGTCGGACTTTGCGTCCAACGAGCGGTTGCTGAGAGAGACTCAAATGAGATTTGTTACCTGCATAGTCCGTGAGCGTCAGCTACGTCTGTATGGACATGTGGCTCGTTTTCCTGACGCTGATCCTGCTCACCAGATTCTCTCAATGAGGGAGCCTCATGAGTGGTGGAGGCCAATGGGACCGACCCGTGCCTCATGGTCATTCAGCAGGTTGATCAGCATCTCAAGGAGATGGGGATGGGCCACGCATCTGCCTGGAGGATGGCCGGACAGAAGCGCCTGGAGTGGAAACCGGCAGAAAGTGGATGCAGCGACGCGCTGCTCCCATACCTGACCTGACCTGATAACCTGTGGAGCATTTGCGCCGCATTTCACTCGCTATCTTTCGTGAAATACTTCTGCATGAATACTCCACTCGTGGCCCATCGGATATCAACAGAGTGTTCCACAACTCTTGCTACGTTCTCTCCATATATTTTGATGGAAAGCCATCAAATTGCTAATTAAATAATACATCCGAGCGGCTCCGACGGTCATCTCTGATGGTCAGTTTCAAGTTCAGTTTCAACAGACTCGAGGTTGATTCACTCTGCCAACACAAGATTTACATACAGGATTGACAGGCAATAATTCATTAAGGCATACAAACGAGGGCCTGTGTTGGCACAGGATGGACATAATCAAAATCCAACTAGTCATACTCGCTCAAACACCGACCATACCACCCAGGGGCATCGAGAGTCAGCACGGGGATCCAAGGCAAACAACCTCACAAACACCCCCACCCACCCACGGCAACCATTTCTCTCTCTTTAATAATTTTAAAAATAAATTCCTTTAATGAAGATCCTAAACTAGAACAAGAAGCTCATAAAAAAAGTAAAAGCACAGCAGCAGCCTTTTTAGCTCAAAGTACAAGTGTCAAAAAGTAAATAAATAAAGTATTAACAAATCTATTATACAAGTTGAAGTTCGTGTCTGTCCATGTGTCAGTGGCTGCTTTCAGTGCTGCTTTTGCTTTTCTAGCCCGGGTTGGAATCCCGGCCCAGCTACAAACTGTCATCCCGGTGTTTTACAGACAGGGTGATTCATCAATGTGGGTGCCGTCCCTTGGATGGATGTTAAACAGAGTGTCCAATCATCAGCATTAGTTGGTGGACACATTGGAGATCACATGGTGTTCTACGCGAAGAGTCCACAAGCTATTTCCGGCACCCTGAGAAAATTACAAATTCCTGCCCGAACCTTAGTCGAGCCCGACCTGCCGGTTTATGAAAGACTGCAGCCACACTTCCCTCGGCCAACCCCACAAGAACGTGGGACTTCAAACAAAGCATAACGTGATCTTTCATCGGCTATGACTCTTCAATCATGTAATGTTGAGGTGAGGATGAGCCGACGAGGGGTTTCGCTGTACTGTTCAAAAAAAAATTACGGAAGAAGCTCGGGCCTTTCAACGAAATTGGGGGGGGGGGGGCAGCGACCCCCCATTTACCACTCCCTCTAATCAGCCCCGATACCACCCACCATCACTCACAATCAATCAAATGCAATCACAGTCCCACTGGCTTCCATACAATCAGTTGTGTTGACGGTAATAGCCGCAAGACCTACCTGGTTGTAAGCCAGGCTGATTTGCCTCGCTGAGTAAATCATACAAATCAAGCTCATAACGGCTGAATAAAGGTCATCATAGAAATTAGGAATAATCACCACTCACTTGTGGAAGCTTCGACCACGTTATTTTGCTCCAGTTCATTAGTTTGGGCAGTTAATAACTAAACATTCAGTTCCACTGCTGCTACGTGACTTCCTTATAGGTGCCGTCATAATACACACTCCAAGATAGCCACCAGAAAATATATACACACACACACACACACACACACAATAATAATAAACTTTATGACCATACAAACCTACAGTTAGCATTTGTGAGTTACCTCTCCCGACGAACACAAAACGTTCTTGAACTGCAACAGCTCTCCGACAAAATGTTGGACACCAACCGTCCTCAATTTGGAGTTGAGCCAGTCCAGAGAAAACATCAACCTACGGAGGTTCTGAATATACAAGGACCGGCATCACCTTACCAAGGAAACCTTTTTAAATTGCTGTAAATAAAAAAATTAAAAACTAACTACAACCAAATCAATAGCACAATCATACACGACTGCATTCCTGGTGGACCACATTCAAGGGCCTGGCACACTCCTCACGGGCCATATCAAGGCCACGACACACACCGCATCCCCCTTGGGCCACGATAAGCCGCACTACTCGAGGCAATTTTACTTATTTACACATATCACAGATTCAGGATTGATTTCACAGAAGAGCAAATAAACACAAAATGAAGTAATGGTTAAAAGGACAAACTCATTGTCCCTGGTCAACTTTGATTGCTCAAACCTACCTCCAGCTGTCCTGCTTGCACCAAGTGGTAACACAGGTAGTGGTAAATATATCCATCGTTAGGCAGCTGGGTGAAATCATCCGCACACCTTTTCCTGTACTTGCATAGTAGCTCGTCATGAAGTGCCTACAAAATGGGAACACATCGACGGTATAACAAGTGATCGCCTTTGGACAATGCGGTCCAAGTCTCAAAGTCTAAAGATAATGTGTCTCTCGGCATCTTTTGCATCAACCTAAACCTCACAGTGGAGCTCGTATATAAATTACATGCATGACAAAGACACGAGTAGATATATCGCAGATTGGCTGGTGCTATGCCGTGCCGGAGCCTTGCCCACCCCCGTGATACCTACTGGCATTTCGTTGCTGTGAAGATCATAAAGAACAGCATGCTGCAGATCATGAAGCCGGTACACAATAAGTTTCCCAACATGAGAGCGCTGCACCATCGACTTCGTAACAAAAACATGCATTATGTCTTCCACGTCCTCAATGTCTTTGTCCCACAGCATGGACAGCACCTGCGCACCGAGAGTTCAGAAGTAATAAAAAAAACAAATTTGAAAACTTTACGCCACCAAAGCACAATGGAAATGGGCAGACACCTACCGATTGAACAAGAATACTCACCGAACTCAAAATGTCGGTTTCTTTCTTGAAGACGGCCAGATATTTGTAGTATTTTTGATTCTCGTCTGAAAGTCTCTGAACACTTATTGCTATTGCCTCGTCCAAAGCTTCATAGCCGTACGAAGAACGCCGTTTTATCCGCTGAAACTTTCGCTGCTGTAACTGCTGCAAATAATATTGCCAGCGATTTGGGAAATCCTTCAACTGAGCACCGATTAAGGACACAGCCAGAGGAGAACCTTGAACAGACGATAACGTCAGACATTAAATAACATTCCTTAAGTTTATGTCTCATGACTCTCCATGGTTTTGAAAGTATGACGGTGATGACGGAATTGGAGAGAATGAACGTCTGAACCAAGGAGTTTTACCAACTAAAGGAGAACCTTCAAAAACCAACAAAAACCAACAAAATCAGATGCAGCAGCGGAAGTTGTTGTGTGCAAGGTGGAAAATGTCAGGTGGAGTGTGAAGAAACAGGAACATTTGTGTGAAGCACTTTTTGAAAAATAGCAATCGTGCCAACGATGGTGTTCAACCACCGATGCGTCCTCGTGAAGTCGTAGCGCTGTTCTCAAAGCCTCATGTGATGTACCATTAACAAAACGCTCTCACTTGTTCAGGATGGATGGAGTTTCGGTCACTGGGAGGAAATGCCAAATGTAATCACATATTACCTTTGGCTTCTTTGATGATGAGTTGTGCCTCGACTGGCAAATCGGACGTGGGCTGGTGAAGCCAACCAGACAGTATCTGCAGGCACTGACGTTCTTTCATCTCATTCTCAACTTCCATCTTGTAGATATTACCTTTGGAGTAAAATGCAAAATACACCATACACCATAACACCATAAAAAGCTGCGTTACATCTTTAAAACGTTACCCCATTATCAAAACAAGCAAGGTAGAGTGGCTGAGCAGTGTGTACTAAAATGATATTGGGAGGTGGGGGGGGGAGGAGGGTAGGTTTAGTTTCTCAGGATTCACCAACAAAGGAATGGGAATGGGTTGAGCAGTAGACGCACTGTGGATGGAGGAGTGGGGTCAGGGACGAGCAGCCCCCACACTGTGGAAGGGTGGGGTGAGACTAGCAGTCCCCACACTGAGGAGGGGTGGGGCGAGGACTAGCAGGACCCCACACTGTGGAGGGGTGGGGTGAGGGACTAGCAGTCCTCAGATTGGTGATGGGGGAGGGAAACTTTGCATGCAGAGTTTACCATTCATGAAGATAAACAGTGAAACATATTACCATGTGCATGATCAGCCACTCTACTATCACGTGTTGTCAGCATGATACGTCCTTGCACATCAAACACTTCAATCACATGGGTGCTCCAGACATCATCGAGAACCAGCAAGGACCTGAAACATGATAGTTATCTCAATGAATGGAAGAAACCTAGAAATGTACTCAAGTGCTATAGGATGGTGCAGGAGGGCACACTTACATCTGGACGTCTCGTCCGGGTTCGTCTCGTCCGGGTTCGTCTGGCTTCTTTTAGTCTGGGTTCCTTTAACCGTCTCGTCTGTGTCTGAACCATCCGAGCTTTTGTATGATTAACAAATCCAAAGTAAGCAAGTGAATAATTTATCATATTTAACAGTTTACTGTCCATGTTTCTGACAGGACGATGCAGAGAGGGCACAGTTACTTCTGAACCATTTGGTCTGGGTTTGATTCTCGACTCTTGGGCTTTGTGTCACAAAATGCACGTCCCCAGACTGAACAAGTCGAAAATTCCATCCAAAATCACCTTCAGTCAAACGTCGGACCTGGCCAGTCTCTTTGTGAAAGACTTTGGCCAAAACTGTTCCCTGGCTGACCCAAGGAGGTGGGAATAATTGGGGCTGGCGTAGTAGTAGTAGTAGTAGTTTGACAATGACTACTACTACTACAAGGCTATACAAGGAACTTTAACACAAAAGGAGGCGATTTGATCCATCATACCTGTGCATGGCAACCCACTCACACTCGCTCACACCTGACACCGGCTCACCGAGAAAGTACAAAAACAGCCTGCCAGCACACTGTACCCATACACACCCACAGAATTGGAGGAGGAGGAAACCGGAAGTACGTGAACAGGGGAATGCTTTCAGAAGAGCTCATATACAAGTAGTGGACAAAAAAAAATGGAAACACCAATGTAAAGTCACTTAACGCGTTGGGCCACCATGTGCGGCCAATACAGCCCGTTTGCGCCATGGCATAGAGTCCACCAGCGGCTGCAATTCAGCAGGAGGGACGTGGGACCATTCTTCCACGAGAGTAAATCAACTCACACCTATTTGATGGAGGTGAAAAACACTGTGTCTGGCATCATTCCAGAAAATACCATAAATGCTCGATTTGGTTCAGATCTGGTGATTGATGTTATCCATATGTCATGGCATTCTCAGTGTCATGCTCAACAAACCATTGGGCGACCACACATGCTCTGTGGATGGGGTCATCGCCATCCGAGGAAACACCCCTCCCGGAAAGAAATGCTGCAACATGGGGTGAAGATGATCACTCGGTACCATTAAGTAGTGATTTGCATTGGCCTTGCCTTCTGAGGGAATGACTACTCCCAAACCACGTCAGGCAAATGTGCCCCACAACATTACAGAACCACCAAAACCCTTCACTGATGGAATCAAGCACTCAGGGTTGTAGAGTTATTTCGATTGGTGCCACGTGCACTCATCCGTTTGTCGAGAACATGGTGAAGGATGATTCATCTGACCATATCACATTTCTCCACTGCTCGGTAGTCCATTGCCTGTGCTCTTTGCACAACTGGACTCACAAACGTGTATCGCAAGGTGTGATGAGCGGTTTGTGCACTGCAACCCGACGATGGTATCCCGCTCTGTGGAGTTCTTGGCGAACCTTTTTTGATGAAACTGGCTGCTCACGTCACAGGTTGACATGTACAGTCAATTGTTCTGTAGTTGCTCGCCTGCTTTATTTTGCACTTCAAATTAATGCACGGATATCACGATGCTGGAGTATGTACTTCCACCCACTGTTGCCCTCTGCTGCTGAGGTCTTTCCCTCGGAGTTCAATGCCGACATCACCTGAAACACTGTTGCTCGTGAAACATCAACAAGTTGAGCTGTCGTCACTGAAGCTCTTGCCAAATGTGCCCCAACAATCACCCCTCTTTCAAAGTCACTGAGGTCTCCTCTTGCAGTGATGCCAGCCATAATTATAGGCAACCAGGCCTGTGCAGCATTTTTATATATGACCCTAAGCATGCTGGGATGCTATTTGCTTAATTAACACATTGACCACACCTGTGTTGAAGCTGTTGCTTTCAATGTACTTGGTGTCCCTCATTTACCGAGGTGTTTCCTTTTTTTGTCCCCTACCTGAACATACATATAACACAAGACCACACAAGTTAGGTCAGGTCAGGTATGGAAGCATGCGCCAGAGCAGCGCGTCGCTGCGTCCACTTTCTGCCGGTACTCCAGGGGCCTCCGTCTGGCCATCCCCCAGGCAGATGCCTGGCCCATCCCCATCTCCTTGAGATGCCGATCAACCTGCTGCAACCACGAGGCATGTGGTCGGCCCATTGGCCTCCTCCACTTACGAGACTCCCTCGCTGAGAGAATCTGGTGAGCAGGATCAGCGTCAGGAAAACGAGCCACATGTCCATACAGCCGCAGCTGACGCTCACGGACCATGCAGGTAACAAATCTCATTTGAGTCTCTCTCAGCAACCGCTCGTTGTACACAAAGTCCGACCAGCGACAGCCAAGGATTCTCCGAAGAGACCTGGTACCAAAGGAATATGTTGGTGCGATAGAGGAAAGAGCAAAGCCCCAATGATGATGGTGAGGTTTATTGTGACAACATAAAAAAATAATTCTAACCTTTGGAACGTGGCTGGAATTGAGGAGTTACAAATGGATATAAAGATGGCTGCACGCCAAAAAACTGGGGTTTGGACTTGAAGTTGGTGGACCATGAATGAAACGTTGTTTTCGAGGCCAAGTTTGCTCTTTCTTGGTTGTTGCAAATTGGGTTATGTTCACCTTTTTATTTGATCCTCAATGCTCCCCAACCTCCACCTTCTCCACCATGTTGGGATCGTGACTTAAAAGGAGGTCTAACACTGCACTCCCCCTCGTGGACTTATCTACAAATTGGGTTAAAAAGCAATCCTGGACTAAAACTAGGAAATCCTCATCTGCTCTTCCCTGTCCCTGTTCCTGGACCCAATCTATCTCCAGCAAGTTAAAATCCCCCATAATCAATACTCTTCCCATACCACATTCCCATTTGAATTCTTCATGTACTCCTCCTTCCTCCTCCTTCACACCCAGAGCCTTACAAAAGCATCCTCGCAGTATCTTACTGTTTTTACAATCTCTAATCTCTACCCATCGATTCCTTCCTTAATGTCACCCCTTTCTCTTGATACAATGCTGTCCTTTACCCAGATTACTACACCTCCTCCAATTCTCTCCTTCCTACCACACCGATACACCTTGTAGCCTTCCAATCCTGTCCTCCAGTTACTCTCCTCCTTAAACCATGTCTCACTCACTGCAATTATATCACACTCCTCGCTATCTGCTTTGGCCTCAAGCTCTTCCATATTATTATTTAAACTTTTAGCATTGGTATAAAATATTGTTACAGATCCGGGGTTCGAGTTTTAACACAAGGGGAAGCACTCAAGTTCCTCCGGAACACCCGATCCTGAGGTCACCGGGCATAAATAACTTTGTGCTCCAGCAGGTTATGAAGCAACCATGAACGCCGATTGGTCAGGCCAATCCTAGCAGAGCTTCACTACTTTGCGTGGTACCTTACCGGTGGACGGATGCACCAAGGGAGGTCTCATGCCCTCGGTGCGTACTTGCGTGGAACTTATCGTCTCAGGTGCAGTCAAGCGGAGCTGCCAAGTACGCACCATCTAACAAGAGCCAATCGGTGGGGTAAAACTTCCCGGCTAGCTACGCACGGACCACGCTGGACCAATGGAGGAAAAGACAGGACGAACTGGGTACGTTCACAATGAGAGCAATTTATTTATGAAGCGAGGGCGAGGAAAGGCACATGGAACCATGAAAGGTTTGATTACACAGCAATATGTACAGCAGGGGAAAGCATGGATGGGTGTAGTTTGGCAAAATAAATGCAAGTATTTACAAGACAGAGACACAGGGAAGGGCTATTCTGATGTGACGAATTCACACAAACTTATCTTACACAAACACGACAGGCGTCAACAGAAACATAGCCCGAGGAAAGTTAGAGAGCAAGACAGATGAGAAAGTATGAGGTGTTTGTGACTTCTTTTGTACCCAGCACGGCCGATGGGCCCATGCTTCCCAGTCGCTTAGGAGGGGGAGGAGGGGAGGAAAACTGAGGTGTCTACTGTGCGTGATCGAAGAGAGGTGCAAAATGAGGGGTGCGGTGATTGTGGATGAGATGCAAAGAGGGTGTAAAGATGTGGGTCGGGGGTTTTGAAATAGAGGAAAGAACATGTGAGAGGATAGTCCTAATTGTGTGTAAGAAGTCTGTACATGTAATTACTAATGGGCTAAGGCGGTGCTCAGCCTGTCTCCCGCTCACAGGTGTACTCCGTTCCGTTCCGTTCCACCAATCCGTGACCACAGGAACAATGAACGGCAGGCCAGATGTGAGAGAAGAGCGGGCGGGCCAGATCAGAGAGAGAACCAAAGAGCAGAGCCGGCCTTTATAATCCCCCAGCGGGGACGGCACTTGAGAGTGGAACAGGCAGAGCAATGGGTGTTTCCCCTCACCCTCATTGGTGTAGGAACCATTGCCCCAGTGCTAGCTCCACCCAGGCGAGGATTTGGCACCGGAAAAGACTTTAATCGCTCTCAAACTGGGCACGCAACGGAGCTCCAAAAATAACATGGCGCCAGGGTATCTGGCGGTGCTCTCCGGCTACGAATAAACGCCGGACACCCAAATGAGGGCCGTAGTTGAGCGGAACACTTGGGCTATCCCCACGATGTTGAACTATGCCGAGCGTACACTCGTGCCCTGAGCTGAATGCCAGAACGTCCAGACAAGATGTCGTTGACAGCTCAGGCCGCTCCCTTGCTCCATGTTGGTCCCAAAAGGCAATGTCGGCATTGGTGGTCGAGCGATGGGAGCAGTGATGTAGCGGTGAGCGAAGTGGTGAGCTCCTGGCATGGTGATTTGTGGTGGTTGAGGCATCGTGGTTGTGGCGGTTAATGGCGATGTTAAGCGAGTGTAGGCAAGTTTCAGCTGTGGTCCGATGATGTGGGGATTTTTAGGAATGCATTGTGGTGGTTGACAAGCGTTGCAGCATTGCGGATCGAGTAAGGAGAAGGTTGAAACCAAGTGTCTCTTGAGGAATGGCGCGCAGTTTGAAGGAGAAATAGCATGCCTATGCAAATGAAGGCCGCTCCTGTTGCTATGCGTGCAGGCATGCGTGAAGAAAGGAGGTTTGTGTGTGCAGCAAAGGAAATTAGATAAAAAGAACAAAGAATGGGAATAAAAACCTACCTAAAAGCCCACACAATGCATTTTGTTCCATCACCCCACAAGACATTAGGGTAAGGCTATCTAAAAATAATTACTAATGAAATAACTGTCTCGGGACCGCTATATGTTGTGTGCCATTGCCTAGGGAGGGAAGCGCCGGCTTCGCAGAACCGCAACAATAATGTTGCGAATTCGCGCCCGCCGGCGTGCGAACGGCCACGTGACTCGAATGGCGGGCCGCCTCGCCCACCGGACGACAATTCTGTCGTGACCCTCCGGGAACTATCGCCCGGAGCCAGTCACGGGTGGGCCTTTCGACCTCACCACGATCGTGCCAATCGGCCACCCGCGTGGGATAGGGTTGTTCGCCAAACTCGACCTACCTAAGTACCCACGCGGATGGTAAACCGGGCAATCGCACCTCGCCGCAGGTAGACTCCGGACACGGGCCGCTTAGGCGGTCCGTTCCGTGCTATCGGGATAACCGAGCGGTGTTATCGTCGGCCTCGACGGTTCCAATTAATTATCGGGCGTATCAAGCCCACTACGAACCCTTTTACGTGAAGCAAGATGGAGATTCAAACGAAGGAAAGGACGCAGCGAAACGGGGAACAATTCAACATAATGCACATTTATTTCACACACGACACAGACACAAAGCACACATATACAGCCAAACAGAATCAGAATGCACATATATCAAGTACAACAAAAGAAACAATGACGCAGAGATACTACGAATACGCGAACACACGGCAACACTTATACAGTTCTACTTTACAGACGGCGCCGACAACATTTACTCAAAAGCAAAAGAAAAGGCCACCCTCAAAGACAAGGGGGCAGACGGGGCCCGTGGGCCAATATGTGGCGTGACCTGAAGGAGCGGCCAGGCCCGCGAGACCGGGGGGTCCTACCCGCGTCCTCATGACGAGCCACAAATGTCGCTGCGCGGCGGTGCCCGACTTCGTGCTCCTTCGCGGGTTTCGTTGGCACCGCTTGGAGTGGGGTGGGAACGGGCCCCCTTTTTGCACTCTCTCAGCGCGGGGGAAAAGGGGATTGTTGATCCCTGGGGGAGGAGAATGGCTGGCTGCTTGGGTCCCGCGACGAGCGATCCCACCGCGATCTCGTCGCCGACCGCCGTCTTCCCTGCCTCGGACCCGAGCTCCTTGGCCTTCCCCCAATTCTCCTCAGCCGACTGCAGAAACCACCTTGATGCCTTCGCACCCGACTCGACTCCGTTCTTCAACCCGACTTGACTGCCGAAACTCTTCTCTCTCGGCGTTTTATAGGCCGGCAGGAGAACCCAGTATGCAAATTTCCGGATCAGGATCACCTCGGGGGCGGGCCACGCTCGCCGATTGGACGGAGGAAAAGGGGCGTGAACCTCCCCTGATCCTAGAATTTGCATATTTCGATTCCATACAGACGCGCCTGGAGGCGGGGCCAAGCCGCCCTGCGCCTCCTAATTGGACGGATCAGAAGTGGGCGTGTAGCATTCCTGATCCGAATTTTCCCTCGGAAAGGCGCTATTTGCACTCGCGGCTCGGTGCGTATCGCTGAACGAGCCCAGGACAGCCCGACGCTCAGTGTTCACAGGTGCTGCAGGAATGGTCATGGTGCCGTGTGGGATAGCATGATGCGATGATGTGGGAGCGAGTTGTGACGGTAAATGTCGTGGCTGTTGGCGTTGTTGTCTGAGGGTTGGAGCGTGGTTGCAGTTGGCGACGATGGCTGGCGTGGTGGTTGCGGTGGTTGTTGTGTGATGGCGGTTGGGACGTGGCTGGTTCAAAATAAAGATAGAACAGAAAAACGGCTATCTCAAGGCGTCGCAGCCCGAATGAATCACATAATTCCCTTTAGACAACGGGTTTGGGCTAACTACACAGTACTTAGAGATATCTCACCTACGGGACCTGAATGGTGGTTTGCGAATTTCCACAGCCGTAACAATATGTTTCACTTTTCCCTTCCTGAAATTCGATTTTCTTGCCTGGCCTTACAAATCACAATTACACCATCAGTTCCTTCCTTCATATCTTCCCCACCATCCGCTGACCTAAAAAAATCCTGAATTTCTTCTTCAATTCCCACGCCAAACCTTGCTGCCCCCTTTCTATTTAACATACGGCCATCATTCCAGAAACACTCCCTTTGAAAGAATGATGTTGGGAGGAAGGTTTTACATTTAACAAGCAGTGGGAATCATTTCAGGGACAGCCATTGTTTGACGTCTATTGCTCTGCTCATAATTTCTATATAGTTTCCTAATCTTGGGAGAATCCCAGAAAACATGACCTCACAACCCTTTGCATTCAGCCACTTACCCAATATCCTGTATCCAGTTTTCAAAACCTTTGAGTAAACTTTCCCAAAATCATTTGGACCTTGGTGTACCACAACCAACTTCTTCCTGCCAGAACCCGATACAATATCGTTTACCCTTCCTTCAATGTCTCCAACTCCTGCTCCTTCAAAACTGCACAGAATTCTATGTCTACAATCCTTCTCTCATACAATTAATATTTCTTAATCAGTAAAAAGTAAAACAAGACTCAAAGTTCTTTGAGTGATCGATGTCCATCCGGTAATTGGACGTTGTCCAAACTTGGGTTTATTGAGAGGATAAACACAAAGCAACACATCGGCATGTTACAGAGCAAAGCAAATGATGACCGACTCTCCCTCTCCAAACTCCCCCTTTCTTCTCCACTCAACCATTTATACAGTTGGCTCACGATAATTACTGAAAACCCCTCGAGAACCCACAACACTCCGCCTAACAGTCACTTGTAAGGAATTTACAACAATTGGTCAATCCAATGTAATGTCACAGAAAGGAGAAATCTCAATCAAGACGTCAGCACCATTTCCCTGGATATATCTCGGGCACTCGACACACTCGATCGTGATGCTGAAGAGTGCTAATCATCCTGCTTTTCCTGCCAAGCTCCCTGCCCGTGGCATAGAAGGCCTTCATTCCTGGACTTCTGACTTCCTCCACTCATGCGGTCAATGCGTTGCTATCGATGGAGACCCCCTCTCTCCTCCCTCAGTTGTGGCTGGAGTTCCTTACCCAACGCAGTTTTCGGCCCAGTCTTGTTCCTCATCTATGTTAATGTCCTTTCCAATGCCCTGGAAAACACTCTCTTCCTTTTTATAGATGACTCCACATCGTGTCATACAGAACTTCATCCCACTGCTGGCAGACAGCAGCTGCGTCTCTCCGTTGAGGTTTTCACCAGCCCCGTGAAGCAATGAGTTTGACCATGTGATGCACAAGCACCCCAGCCAACACGCACACAAGGCGACACCATTTTCCTCACCTGTAATGGATGTTTTTGGTTTACTTATTTAGCCTCTCCCTGCAATTTAATTTCTCATTTTGCATTTCCTAATTCCATTTCATCCCTCTGGTTGTATTCAGATCCAGAGGAATAGAGGGGCAGCTATATTATTAGGTATTCTCTGGTTTGATAAATGGAACATGACTTCAATCTTGGACAATGTCACAGTCTCACCCTATCACTCCGGAATGATCGTCAAACAAACCCACCTATCAATTTAACTCATCAGCCACTGGATTAGGTTCAGTCTCTCAACTTCTAGGCTTCGCAATAAGATACGACCTCTCTTGGACTGACTGCACAGCAAAGCTGGCCTTCAATGTCAGCCACAGACTACGCAATCCAAGACTTTCCTTGGAATATCAGAACTACCAAAATCAACAAGGCCTTTGTTTGTCGCTCAATGGAGTACTACTCTCCCGTACAAGTTGGCGCAACAGCATCACATCTGTCTCTCCTGGATTCTGTGGAAACTAAAGCTCTCAAAATTATTGGAATCTCCCGCGATGAGGCAGAAGCAAAAGGTCTGTTGCTCTCACCTTCCAGACAGGTCAGAGGGTCCATCCCTCTCCCTCCCCTTTCTCCCCCACCATTATACCCTTATCCTCCCTCACCCTCCCTTTTCTCCAACATTGCTCCATCAGTCCTCCAAACCTCCCCATAGACTCCAGGATGCATGTGTTCGTCCTGTTCCCCCTCCTGGTTAAACTTCCAAAATCCAGGCTAACTGCACAACTGAACTCTTTTATTTCTCACTTCTTCTATATATTGACCCACCTTGCAAAGGCTGTTATTTCCCATGGATCCCTCCAGCACTTCAATCAGACAGTGCACCGTCATCTCGTGTCACCCCATCCCCATCCATGACCTTCATTATCCCCGTTAACCTTTCTTAAACTAGGTTCCCACTGTCGTGCGATCCGTTACGGACGGCACGATTGGCCATTCGTAGCTGATCATGGAATTTCTCTGAAATTTCAGGTTGGATACGAGGTGATGCGAGTCGATACGTTCTGATACGATTTGTTGCGCTCGGATGCGATCTGTTCACGATTTGTCAACTTCAGGTGTCACGATCTGTCACGGTCTGATCTTCCGCTCAATACGATCACATACGTTCCGAAAGGATTGTTTCGATTGAGTCCACGATTGGGTCTCGATCTGACACGATCATCACGATCGGGTTCCCCGAATTGGGACGATCTGGTACGTGCAGATATGTTCCAATACGTTCATCAATAACCGATGCGCTCCGTTACGATAGGATACGATTGTGGTCGCAATGTCTTTCACGATCATGATCGAGGGTGATCAAGATTTGAGCTACGCCTGGACCCCGACGGGTATATATGCAGCCCGACTGACCATGGACTTCATTGTTTCTTGAACTTTTACAGAGTTGAGAACACATCTCAACAGAGCGTTGGTTTTGTCTTGTCTAAGATCGATCCCGATCACCACGATTTGGAAGCACGATTAGATGCGATCTGTCGCGCTTTGTTATGATGCAATACGATCTGATACGATTGATCCCGATTGACAATTGATCGTGTTGATCGTAGAAAAATTTTGAACTGTTCAAAAATTATCTATGATTAACACGATTTCCACGACTGACCTCAAGATCTGATAGGATCACCACGATTAGTCCACGATTAAGACCACGATTTCAATTGTGCCGCGCATCGTGATAGTGGGAACAGACTTTTAACCAACACTCTTACTTGCCGGTTTCAGTGTTTCCTTCCCTCTTCTTTTCTTGTTTGTTTATTATCTTGCTGGTTGTGCCTAATTGTTGCCCCGCTACCCCTGCACTGCGCATTCAAACTTGCTCACCCATGAACCTCCATCATGTTGAGTGAGAGAGAGAGGGAGAAAAAGATGCATTTTTGTAACACACCGTTACTGTGCTGTGGGTGTCACACATTAAACCCTGAATTTTAACTCGATTAAGTACAGAAGCCGCCTCAAGGGAGGAAACGTGTATCCAACAAGGATGTTTAAAACACACGTGCATAACACCACTCGGAGGTTTTTGTTTTTGACAATTCTGAGGATAATATTCCGAATCATCCCGAATCAAAAATATATCATGCTAATCATTGCACTACCTTTGTTAGTAGAATGTTCTCCATCACACAATGGTATGAGGTGTTCATCTGCAAAAAGTAAGACTGTTGAAGGATGTTTATACTGTTGTGGGGACACACCGGACAAACGGTCGAGACGCTCCGAACCGGATTAAGGACTTATTTGCTCCTATACCTATATACGGAACACCCTCCGCCGATCAGGCACATCACCGGACTTCTCTCCACCTTGAGGTCCCAAATAAAAAATGGAGGTGCGAGCGGTCACCTCGTCCAGCCGAAGAGTGAATTTACCCGAGCGTTACGTGATCAACACAACACGAAGATCCTCGCAAGGATTTATAACCGAATGGGCTATTTTGAAATGAGTGATCAATGGTGGTCCGCACAAATGCACAGAGATCCAGTCAATTCAAAGCGTGTGTGTATAAATTGAACGGGAGGGGAAAAGAAAAGGGGTGCAAACGATTAATATATAGGAGATAACAAACTCCATGAGCTGCAAGAAGAACAAACAAATTGGTGCATGAAGAAATTAGACCTCCATGTGCAGTATATTGGAAGCACCGGAGATAAAACAAAAAACTATTGTACTTTGGACACGTCATGCGTGCAGCAAAGGAAAGTCTGTAGAAGTTAACCATGCTGGGTACGGTTGAGGGAAGAAGGTGAAGAGGCAGACCTTGTATGTGCTGGAATCTCGATGGATGGGATAAAAGGATGCAATTTCTCTGAAATTCGCATTTAATGGGTTTGAGGGTGATAAAAACCAATAATAAAATGCTGGATAATTAAAACTTGATATTAAAATAAATGTATTAAACCTGAAATAGAAAATGTACTCAAATACAGTATATGATTCTCTGCTTGAACACGTATCTATTTTTATTTTAATTAACATAATCATATCTTCCCTTTGTATGGAAAGATCGACCTGACTATTAAAAAAAAAATGTAACAAGTGGTTCCAGGCACAACAAATCCCGCCCATTTAAGGCATAAAGTTATTTTGGGGATCAAATTTAAATTTGATACATCCTTAACCTGAATGTTGATTATAAGGAATAGAATAAGGAATATTTTAGTCTTAGTTTGAAGTCAATTAAACCATTTTTGACGAAGTATGAGCGAAAAACGATTTTTATTTTTCGTGACCTTGACCTTGACCTTTGATCCAATTGGACCCAAAAGTTAATGGGGTCTCCAAGGTTCATTGCCCACCTTGGATAAATTTGATAGTGTTTGCTAAAGCCGTTTTGCCATAAAGTTGCTAACAGACAGACAAACAAACAAAGACAAACAAACCGGACGATTACAATATCCCGCTCCCTCCCTCCAGGGGGCGGGATAATGAGCAGGCTGACTTTTCCAGTAAGCCAGATTCAGTAAAAAGAATTGTCTATTATTTAAATATATATATTTTTAAAGGGATTCTATGACATCATAAATATAAGATACCAGCAAGCTGGATAGAGGAATGCTATTATAACACAACTAACAATGTTGGTCTCAGGAAATGTTCAGATGTATTCAAAAAATACCTGCTTGCTTTATATTCCCTAGTCTGCTAAAAGGCGGTTGACCTAATCCGCTTCCATACAATAAATTGTATGTGATCCTTCTTCGTGCCCAAAGGATTGCAGTGTTGATGTCATTCCTGAGCCGGGAGAGAGTCTCCAATCTGGTCTTGAAATATAATATATATATGTATATATATAATATATATATTATATATATATATATATATATATATATCTGTACAGTCATGCGCGCGCTTAACGACGTTCCGGGCAACGACGGATCGCATATACGACGGATCTGCCAGCTCTGAAAAAAAAAAATGTAACTGAAAAATTCCTATCGCAGAGTGATGTAGCCTCGTATAAAAAATAACACATACATAATACCTCATAATGATAATAAACGACAGTGTGGCCCTGTTATAATGCGATCGTTGAGGTCCATAAAATGTCATTGCGAAAAACACAGGATCGTGCTAAATCGGGTTCAAGGAAATCGGCTTTCAAACTGAACCAATGTTTGCACGTTTGCCTTCTAGCAAGTAATTACCTTTGAATTGAAAGAATTCCGCGAATAAATCGTTGTTCTTAGTCGACATTAAAACACCAATTGTTTTTTAGTGAAGCTTTTTATGTTGTTAAAACAATCGCACTGTTCCGAAAATATATATCACACAATTGGCAGGTGCTCGTTTCTTCATTTGTAAATTATAACATCGATGCAATGATTACGTATTTATAAAATCCAAACGCAAATAATTCACCTTTCTATAATCGATGCGAGAGGAGATTGTAAGCTGCTGCTAACAACACTGATGGCCGTCATGAACAGCACAAAGGTAAATGTAACGTGTCTTCCGTCTTCTTGATGTGTGTTACAATTGCCGACAGTATTCAGTACAGTAACATGCTGTACAGGTTTGTATCCGAGGAGCATAGGCTACACCATATAGCCTAGGTGTCTAGTTTTGTGTAAGTACGATGTTCGAAAACGAAAATGAAAAAAAAAAAATGATGTTCACACAACGACGACGTCGGTTAACGACGCGTTTCTCAGAACGTAACCCCGTCGTTAAATGGCGCATGACTGTATATATTGTTACGGCTGTGGAAATTCGCAACCACCATTCAGGTCCCGTAGGTGAGATATCTTTTAAGTACATGTATAGTTAGCCCAAACCCGTTGTTTAGAGGGAATTAATGTGATTCATTCGGGCTGCGATCCTTTGAGTCAGTCGTTTTTCTGTTCTTTCTTTATTTTTCGAACCAACCACGCTCCAACCCTCAGACCATTACAACAACGCCGACCACGCCACCACTACAACAACGCCAACCACGCCACCACTACACCAACCACACGTTCCGACTCGGCACACGGTTGCCAGAGGCCTGGCCTTCGAGGGAAAGCAGGCGGCCCCCGTTCCCCCCTCCGCCCCCGAACGAATGGCGCCGTCGCGGTGGAATAACCCTGCGAGGGAAGAAGAAGAATCCACGGCGGTGCGAGCGTCAGCGATTGGACGGAGGACCACGCCCTTCTGGAAGTTCCAGCATGTTCTGGAAGGAGGGGTGGAGCCGAAAACGGGGGCGGAGTGTGTGGTGTATGGGCAGCGGAGCCTGGCGAGGCGGGGCAAAGTGGTGGTAGTGGTCACGTGGTCCGCGGGGCATAAAGGTGGGCACGCCGCTTGAGGCATTGTAGTCCGGCCATGGTAGCGCGCTTCGGATACGCAATAAACAGAGTTACGGCAGCCTCACGACTCTGCGAGTCTCACTGCTCTCCGAGCCCAACCCGAGTACATAACAGTTTGGCGACGAGGATGGATTGTTCGGATCGACGCGTGCAGTGTGCAGCGTGCAGAGTGCCCGTTTCACGCGGATTGATTTGGTGGTGTCGGATCAACGCGTACTTATTCGGTAGTGGCGGTGTCGTTAACGGAGCAATTAGATTGCGCGGCACACGAACAGCCGGATATCTCACCGTCGCTGCGAGTTCACGGAGGTGGACGACGGACGGTTTGAGGGATTCACGCAGCTCGCGCGGGACGAGTTCGACCACCTGGCGAGGAGCCAGGGGAGCGCATCGCGGGTTTCGCGCCGCTGCCTGCACGCACAACCTGCACGTCCGCGTGGTTCAAGCTCACGACGAGTGAATAACAGCACGGCTCGAGGATGGTGGAAGGTCGAGGCACAGCGCACGGACGGGTGCCAGTCTTCGTCGGAGACGACTTCGAATTGTTCTCGGAGCAGTTGGGGTGCTATTTCCACGCGAACGATGTGGACGACGAGAGCAAGCGCAAGTCGATCTTGCTCGCTCGCTATCGGCGGAGCATTATCGTTTGGTGAGTGATTTAGTGGCGCCAAGCAAGCCCAGTGACGACGAGCTGTCGTTTCGAGACGTGGTAGAAAAGATGAAAGCCCACATGGCGCCGGAGAAGTCAGTGCAGCTGGCTCGTTACCAGTTCGATCACCTCGCGAAAGGTGCGGAAGAGCGCGTCGCGGATTTTGTGGCGCGAGTGAAGCATTCAGCCGTAGCATGCAAGTTCACGTTAGAGGAGCGTCCAGTTCGACTCAGAGATCGCTTCATCTCTGGCTGCAAGATGCAAAAATGGTGTCGGCGATTCTGCGGTTACGGAGTGTCGACGTTACATTTCACTCGGCGGTCGAGACGGCTTCGGCTGTCGAGCAAACTCTCGGGGATGTCCCGCGCATCGCCGGGCAGGGCGTGGCGGGTGACCCTAACTGGACGTGTCGGGTGATACCGGGGTCCACGCGGTGACCCAGGCGCCCCAGGCCACGCGCACGCTTTTCGGTGCGAGCCGGAGCCGCACGCCGCAGCGCGGCCGCGTGGGCAGCGAGATGAACACACAGGGGTGCTGGGCTGTGGTGGACAGCACATGCGGCGAGTGTGCCGTATAAAAGCACCGTGTGTTTGCATTGTCGCAAAGTGGGCAATTTGAAGCGTGTGTGTCGGATGGCTGGGGCCGCTGTTAAGGTCTTGGATGATGAAGTACGGGACGACCCCAGCGACCTGGAGTGCGGTCTACAATCTGGGCATAGCGATCCCGGCGGCCCGGAGCAAGGAGTGCAGTCAATGTTAACCCTGTTTTCAGTTGGTCCTCAGGTGACGAGACCAATGGCAGTGGAGGTGGAGGTGAACGGGACACCAGTCGTGTTCCAAATTGATACCGGGGCCGCGGTGTCAATCATGGGCGAACGGACCGCTCGTGACCTCCGTGGTCTTCACCTGGTCGAGGCGACCTTTTCGCTGTACATGTACACGGGCGAAGCGATTGGACCACTTGCTGTGACGGACGTCTCGGTGGTTTACCAAGGTCAGAGCGCCCTGCTCTCGTTGTTTGTGGTGCGAGGGGAGGGGCCCGCCCTGTTGGGCCGAGACTGGCTGGCTAGCCCACGCTAGACTGGATGGCGTCAGCCAGTGGCCTTGAGCGTCTCGGGCGGCCAACTCGTGCAACGGCTTGAGGAGGGGGTGCCCGTGTCAGAGTTCGTACCTCCGGCTGCACCTGTGCCTCCTTCGGGATCCATGCCTCCGTTTGGCCCGGACCTCCCTCGAGATCCGAGGGTGAGGTTCCTGCGGCAGGGGCCGCGACGGTGCAACATGGGTTGCCATTCATGGCTTCTTGCATCTATGAGATGCCTTCGTCTGAGTCAACCAACCGGGTTGGTGTGTCGGCACTGGACCGGGTCCAGGATGGGCTGGTGGAGTCGGCTCATGAGGCCGTGAACGCCCGTGTCGTTCACTCCACGGTTTCGGAGGGGAATTGGAGCACTCCGGTCGCGTTCAAGAAGTTCGAGCGCGACCGTCGATGGTCTTCGTTTCGGCACGCAGATGGCGGTCGGCCAGCGGTTCGTCTCGACGTCGTGACGGTCAAGAAGCTGGGACACTGCATGGTTCATAAATTGCTGGTTGTGATGTGTTTGCTTCTCGCAGCACGAGTAATTCAACTTGGTTTTGTTAAAGCAAATACCGACGGGCCGCGTGGGTGCATAATGTGTTTGATTGGGATCAATCGGCATGACGATCATATATTCGGTGTGATGGTCGGGATGATGAGATCGCGATGGTCGTTTTGATGTTAGGTACTCGTGGGCATTCGTGAAAAATAAAGAGGTCTGTCAACCTCCGGTGACTGGGGCAGCTCGCGGTTCGTGGGATGTTCATGTGTGGGGATTATGCATTGGAAACGCGCTGTACGTGGATGCAAACGATGTTTCTGTTGCCTTATGATGTTTCGATGATGTTACGATGGGCGATGTCTCTGGATCTGGTGCGCGGTCTTGGTGGCGAAGTGCCAGGGCTGGTTCGCTGTTCAGCGTCTGGCGCCGTGGGGCGCAACCCTCTAATCTTGCAAGGTCAGCCACTCTGGCGCCGGGGGCTTGCAGACTCAGGGTGTTTACCTGATTCGGTCCTGTCTGAGGGAGGTGTGCCAACTTGTCGACCAGGGGAGGTTCGTTTTGGGGTGTCCACTCGACCTCGCCGGATAGCGTTGAGCATGAGCCGCCTGGGGCGCTTCTGCTGCGTAGTGATACTGTGCTTCCCAACTTGCTTCTTTATATCTTTAACACGGCCAGGGTTTTTTGTGGTCTGCAGCCATCATTGGGTTCGTCGTGCAGCTCGTACTCGAGCATCTGTCCACTGCATTTTGGAAATTCAACTCGAACGGATGTATGATGTGCCAGGTTAAAACAACGGCCTTATTGTGACGTGTGTGCGGATGAAGCACGGGGTTTTTTTTTGTTTTTGGTATAGTAGTATGCTTGCTAATTGGACTTATCGTCATGCTTGATGCCATTTTGCTTTTCCTTCTTGGCGCGAATTGCTTTCTGTATAGTAATGCCAATGCTGTTGATTATTATCGTTTTATAATCATGTTTTTAGTGGGGAAGAGTGTGGTGTATGGGCAGCGGAGCCTGGCGAGGCGGGCAAAGTGGTGTAGTGGTCACGTGGTCCGCGGGGCATAAAGGTGGGCACGCCGCTTGAGGCATTGTAGTCCGGCCATGGTAGCGCGCTTCGGGATACGCAATAAACAGAGTTACGGCAGCCTCACGACTCTGCGAGTCTCACTGTCTCCCGAGCCCAACCCGAGTACATAAACCCGAGAATACACCCTGCGAGGGAAGAAGAAGAATCCACGGCGGTGCGAGCGTCAGCGATTGGACGGAGGACCACGCCCCTTCTGGAAGTTCCAGCATGTTCTGGAAGGAGGGGTGGAGCCGAAAACGGGGGCGGAGTGGAGGGCGGGGCCCCGCGATAAAAGGGACGGCGAAGGCGACGGAGTGCAGAGGAGCTCACGCTGTCTTTTTCGACCACGGGTCAAGTGGAGTTCCCTGGTTTTTTTTCCTCGCGTCGTGTGGAGCTGAGAGGAGTCGTCGGTCGCAAGGAACGGCGAAGGCACCGGAGCTCGGAGTTACGGTCGCCAAGGACTCGACACACCAGGGAAGTCGCGACTTCCATTTATTTGGGTTCTGTGTGAACATGTGTGTGTGGCGCCGTGTCCCGAAAAGTAGAACAGTTAAGTGTTGCCGAGTGTTCGCGTTGGTCGGGTGTAGAGCTGCGTCGTCGTTGCTTTATTGTTTTTCGCATTACATTTGATATATGTGCATTCTTACTGTGTGGCTATATGTGTGCTTTGTGCCTGTCTGTGTAAATAAAATGCTTGCTTGTTGATTGTTTCCCCGTTTCGCTGCGTCCTTTCCTCTGTTGGGTCTCCATCTTGCTTCACGTAAAGGGTTCGAGTGGGCGCGAGACGCCCGATAATTAATTGGAACCGTCAAGGTCGACGATAACTCCGCTCGGTTATCCCTGTAGCACGGAACGAGCCGCTTAGCGGTTCGTGTCCGAAGTCGACCTGTGGCGTGGTACAACCCTCGGTAGGTTACCCGTGCGAGTACTTAGGTATATCGACTTTCGGCGATTCACCCTACCTCGCACGGGTGGAATGCGGACTGGGTTGTGGTGAGGTTAAACCCCCACCCGTGACTGGCTCCCGGCGTTAGTCCGAGAGGGTCACGACTGAATTGTCCGTCCGGTGGGCGAGGCGGTCGCGATTCGAGTCACGTGGCCGTTCCGCACGGCCGCGGCGCGAATTCGCAACAATATATATATATTATAATCCTTTAAAATAAAGCTGATTGCTGCACAAAAGCGTAAATAATTCTCATCTGGAAATACATCAACCTGACAAACTGCGACACTTGCATTTAAAATGACTAGTACGTGCCGTAAAAAAAAATTAAAATAAATATTCAAACCGCGAGCAAGAACAACAACCACACAGGCCGTTTCTTCGCTCTTGCGTGCCCGTACGTGCGTTGCCCGGAAGTTCGCATATCGCAGTTACGATTATTCGCAATTTAGTTTTAATGGCCAATTATTCAATTAGCGCCAACGTATTTTGCCTTTTCGCAATGTCGTCGCAAGCAAAACAAAAAGACAAGAGAAGAGAGAATAAATTTTTTTTACTTCCTGGTTCGGAGCACACCAGCTCACTCTGATGTTACCGAAATTTATGCACCGTCTAATATGAAAAAGATCATAACTTGGGGAATGTGTTTATCTATAAATGCGCATAAGAAATCGAGAAATTATTAGAATACACGAAGTCATCACTCCCGGAAGCCCGTACGTTGTAACCTGTAATGGGGAACGCGGCTGAGCTTCCCTTCCCCCATCGGCCACGCCCACGCAACGTGTCTTGTCATTGGTTTGGTAAATAAATGGCCATAACTTGGGAACCACTTGTCCGATTAATATCAAACATTGAAAAGGCACATCCTCAGGCCCCAGCAATATACCTGGCAAGTTTCAATCAGATCGGACCAGTGGTTGTCGAGAAACAGCGGTCACACACACACACACACACACTGCTGGAAATTATAGATAGATAAAGAGCTGTGTCTCACTGAACACTATAAAGGAACTAAGATTCTCCATGTATTTCAGAGATCTGGAGCAAGTCTGAGTCCAGGTCCTCCATATGCATATGTATGTATTTGTTGAAGTTGTTTGTTCAATAAATGTTCAAATGTACAGATGACATCGAAATTTCTTCGACACAACGAAGCTGTCTCAGTCGGAGTTTCGGGAATCAGTGCAGGAGAGGGATGTTTGGAGAAATCTGATTACGAATGTCACCAGAAGTCTGACGTGACTTGATGGAATTGGATGACTAGATGAACAAGTCGTAATAAGTGAAATATGCACCTGGAAGAATCGAACGGACCGGAACCTTAATTATCTACCTTAAGGCCTCAACCATATGACACAGAGGACGACAGTGGAGAGGACACAGAATAAATGGAATACTATCATGAGGCCTGTTTGGGCACCAGAAGTACACTGATGTTTGTGTTCCTGGGGTGAGTCGATGCTGGAGCTATGGAAGGTGGGCAGGAACGCAGCAAGGTAGCACCGAGGAAAGGGCACGATGGTCCCTTGAGCCACAGCAGCTCAACAGTGGTCATGCAGTTCGGTGTGGCACAGGACGGAGTGCGGCTTGGGGCACAAGAGGATGGGATGGCACGAGGGTCAGGAGATGGCGTCCGTGTGTCTTGCATTCGATTCTCTTTCCTGCCGGTCCACTTCGCTCGTCCGAGTGCCCTCGGGGCTTTTGATTAGCTCTCCTTCCACCCACCCTACGACGTCAATAGGCCTTGCCCGCTCAGCGCTCATTGCCGTTCAGGCGCCACGCAAGCCGAAACCCCACCCAGATGCTTCTCAGCTCATCCAGAACATTCCAGGTATTTCAAAAGCGTACCTGAACTCGCACTCTAATCTGCTTGCAAGGCCAAGATCTTTTAAAATAACATAAAAGGACAGATTACATGAAATAAAATAATTTTTTTTAAAAACAGGTTATGGAAAAGCAGTTTTAGACACACATTGCAAGGGGAGAAGACATGGCTGTCTCAATGATTAACATCAACACATTTCTGGTCATGTGGTAGTTTAACTTCACACCTATTCCAAAATATAAAGTGAGGAGATAACTGCTCTAATCTATGTGTTTTAAGCTCTCAAAATCATTTCCGCAACAATACCTTGGGTACATCTTCAAAAGCAGGTATCGGAGTTTATCCTTTGCTTCCAAAGTGTTTTGCGGAGGCGGTAAACCTGAGCTGCCGGCCTTGTCCAATCGCAAGCACAAGCTCTGCAATTTCATCAGAAGCTCAGGACCGTGTACGTCACCAACGTGGAGCCAAGAAACCCCTCCAGGAAAGCAATCTGTCAAACACAAAGAGAGAAAAACATTCTCAACGCACACACGAACAAGGATAAATGCACACACATCTTGTTGAAAAAGTGGACCATCTGTCTAACCACGGGAAGTACATTTGTGTTGAGATGATGAAATGTCTACCTTGAAGGAGGGGACCATCTCGGATAGCTTCTGCAGCGAGCACAGACTTGCCACAACCAGCCATGCCATGCAGCACCACCCAGCCTGGTTTTTTCTGCAGCCGACAGAGCTGAGATCGGAGGGCTTTCTCGGCCTCATGGCGAGGCACAAACACAACGGGCCGTGGAGGCACACCGCCTTCCCACAGCACCGCATCTGTCAAAGCAGTCAGATAGAGGACAGAGATCTTCAAAAGGCATCACCATGGACCACCACCTAAAAGTGGCAATGTGCAATGTTCACATGCAGCTTCCTCAAGTTTATATAACAGCCGTCTGGACACAAAAATTAGAGTGATTTTTAAAAAAGGAAAACTATAGGACGGGGTGGAAAAAAGGAAATTTATGGTAATCATAGGAAGCGAGAAACACCGAAATATAAACTCCACAAATGTGACATGTTATACACATTAACAGGAGAACATCGAGGAGGAGAGTGAGAGATGGGACACACAACCACCTCCACTAACCCCACAAAAAAACAGGTTATATATATATATATATATATATATATATATATGTAAAAGGAAATGTTTGTTTGTTTGCGACGTCACTCCTCTGAGCTCCCAAGGTTAATTGCCACAAAACTTTATATAACAAGGAATAACTAGAACGGGCACTCAGTAGAGCGCATACCTTCGCCAACGCTACATTTTGCCCCCCCCCCCCCAGAAACCGTTGATTGTGAGGGTATTTAATCCCATACCACATCTGCCATCTCATATGTGTTATGATGGCTTAAAAACA
The DNA here is from genome assembly GCA_035128595.1 of Eptatretus atami. NCBI lineage: Eukaryota > Metazoa > Chordata > Myxini > Myxiniformes > Myxinidae > Eptatretus > Eptatretus atami. Next base: position 8,807,914 of record CM068958.1, on the reverse strand, counting down.
TTAAATTTCCTGTGTCATATCGTATATCACAAGATTGGGCATTGAATTCACAACATTTTGGCATTGGTTGCATGCAAATTGGATAAAAATCGACCGCACTATGGCAAAATGACGATTTTGACCTTTTCATGACCTCGACCTTGACCTTTGTACTCTTAATTTTGTAATTGGTATTAGAGTGTGGGGAACAGAACAGTCAACATTTTGGTGTTGTTTCATGCAAATCGGATAAGAATTGACCGTGTTATGACTAAAACCGCACATTTTGCAATGTCGTGACCCCCCTGACCTTTGACTCCCAACCGCTAATAAGGGTTATTACGTCATTGTGTCATGTCACATATCACAAGATGGGGCATTGAATTCTGAACATTTTGGCATTAGTTGCATGCAAATTGGATACAAATTGACCGCGCTATGGTAAAAAGACGATTTTGACCTTTTCATGACCTTGACCTTTGACCCGATCGCTCCCAAAATCTAATCAAACGGTCCTCGGATAATAACAATCATCCACCAAATTTGCTGCGATTCAGTTCAATACTTTTGGAGTTATGCGAATAACAAACAAACAAACAAACAAACACACACATTCACAAATAAATAAATAAATAAATACATACACAGCGATCAAAACATAACCTTCGCAACAAAGTTTGCGAAGGTAACAAGGAAATCCAACACAGGTGGAGGCCATTCAGCCATCATGCTTGCACGAGCACCACACCAACCCATCTACACAAGATCCAAGGAATAAATGCAAAAAATGTTTTTTTAATTATGAAATACATTTTTTTTTGGGGGGGGGGAGGTTGGGGTTTGTAGTTTTTTTTTTTTTCCCCTTTTCTTCCCCTCAGGGGAGGGGCCATGGGCTAGGTTAAAACACACATCAACCACACAACACCCCTTAAGAGACCCCCCCAACAGCACTCCGTACACATGCACACAATCACCCATTAATGCTCAAACTTCCTTAAAGTTCTGCCAACATCCCCGTACCCCTCTATCTCCATAACTTCCAGGTACAAATCTCATTCAATTTAAACTTATCTTGATTCTGCTGCCAATACCTTTTCAGGGAGCCGTTCCATGCATTAACTACTCTCTGAGTGAAAGTCCCCTGTCTTGCTTCCGTCTTAACTCTCCTCTTCTTTACTCTCAGGCTTGGCCCCTGGTTCTATCACTGTCTACTCTGTTGAATAATCCATCTTCACTTATTTTATCTCTACCTTCATTTCTTAAACATCTCCATCATATCTCCTCGTAACCGCCTCTTTCAGTGTATAAAGCCCTGTCTTCTTCAGCCGCTCCTCATAGCTGAGTCCAGCTGGCCAGAATCAATCTAGTGGTGACCAAAACTGCCCACAATATTCTAGATGTGGCCCTCACTAAATTCCTGTACAATGTTAACACCACCTCTTTGATTTATAATGATCCCCCTCCGAATACAACCTAAAACCTGATTTGCTTTACCAAGCTACCTGGCACTGTGCTACCTGCTTACTCCCATATCTATTACCACCCCCAGATCCTTCTCCTGTGTGACACGCTCCAAAATTACCCCTTGATCCTGTAATCTCCATTTTCATTGTTCTTTCCATCCCAACACCTTACACTTGCTCAGGTTAAATTACATCTCCATCTTTTGCCCAATCTATACAATATCAATACTTTCCTGATCTGATCACCACCCCCCTCTGCTATCACCTTACCTCCAAGCTTTGTGTCATCTGCAAATTTGGAAAGCTTACTCTTCACCCCACTATCCAAATAGTTATGTAAATAATGAATAGTAATGGTCCGAGTACTGACTCTGAGGTACCCCACTATTACATCTCCACTAGCCTCTTTGCTTCCTACCACTAAGCCGTTTGCAATCCAATTAGCCACCTGACCAGCCACTCCACAAGCCCTCACTTTGGCTCACAACCTCCATGTGGTCCTTATCAAATGCCTTCTTAAAGTCTAGATATACTATGTCCACTGTCTTTCCTCATCCACCCAATCAGACATTGCTTCATAGAACTCTAAAAGGATTTGTTAAACAGGAACTACCTTTGGTAAACCCATGCTGAATACCTATAATTAGTTTGTATTTATTTAAAGGGTTCCTCATCTGGTCCTTAATTAATGTCTCCATCACCTTCCCACAACTGAAGTCAAACTAACAGGTCTATATTTTCCCAATTCTTCTCTGGATCCTATATTAAATAATGGTGTTACATTTGCTACTCTCCAATCCTCCGGTACCTGTCCTGACTCCAGTGAGCTATTGAAAATATCCGTTAACATCTCACTTACCTGCTCAGCCACCTCCATCAATACTCTCAGGTACATATTATCTGGACCCCAATCCTTATCTACTTTTCGATTACTGAGCTGTCCTTTACTTCCTCCACTCTCCAACCTGGATCTTCTGTAAAATCCCTTTCTCACCTCCTCGATAGATAATCACATGTTTACCATGGTGCACTGAAATCGGGGTTTTAAACGGTCATTTTCTCACAATTCATAGATTAATTATAAACACACGAACTGCCACCTGTCGCCGTGTCGATGAGGGGAGATCCATTGATGAAATGCTTTATAAAAAGCCCAAATCTTTTTGGATTTCAACCTGTATAATTGGTGAGATGGTGAGCTCCGATCATCAAATATGGTATCAACTGTGAAATGTATTTGTTAATCAAGACGTTACAAGGATCAGTAAGATCAGGCGAAGAAAGAGTCATGTGACCTCTCAAATGGGCTAATCATTCAGAAACCGAAAATAGTACAAACACAACATATACATTGATTTGAAGGTAATTCTACCGCTCATCCAATGACGTAACTGAAGGGTGAAAAAAAAAAGAGGTTGTAGAATAAAGGTTACCACTTTAGCTAACTTCACCAAATATACATCCCTTAGAAAATCGAATGATCTATGGATCATAGAATGGGGAACCAGAATGAGATGCTGTGAGAAATACTGAATGGAAATTGCCAAAAGCAAAGCTATATATAGAGAGGGGGCAGGTTGGGGGACTGAAGAAATGATGTGGAGAGGGACAGGTGTCTGGAGGTGGTCGGTTGGCATGGAAAGAACTTTGGTGATCTTCCATCAGGCGGTAGGCCCAAAACGGGCCTAAATCCGTTTCTCAGCCAAGCTTTCATCATATCACCCTCACTCCCAAGCAGTACTTCTGAGGTCCAACAAGCATGGATTGGAAATCTTCATCGGTGGAATGGACTGAGGTTGCCAAGGTTACCAGCTCCACCTACTGAAATCTGCACCCTGAATATTTTACACTGAATTCCTGTTTCTATCAATACACACTCAAAAAAATTCGCCCATTTCACATGAGACATCTACGAACGCATCAGTGATGGGTACCCTGCTAGTATACGTATGATTATCCAACAGGCTAATTCAATCTGTCTGTCTCACCCTGAAACACGGAAACGCTCCTCAGAGAGAAAAATTAAGAAGTAAAAGTTGCTTCAAATTAATCCAAACCCACGGGATAATAATAATTTTGTCAATCAGACAAAAAAATAATAATAATGATTTGAAGCCAGGCAGTGTATAAGGTAACAGACCGTTGCCTTGATTTGCTGTAAAGAAATATGATGACAAGCCGGTAGGCGACATGGGTGGTCGCTACATAATTGCATACTACTCATACAGTTTTTGACGGATCGGGCTGAAATTTTTTGACAAAGAGGTTGATTATAGTACGCATGAAAGCCTGGAAGCCGATTTTTGATTTTCGAAAAAATAAATTTTTGGGGATTTTTCAAAAATTTCAAAGTCCCGTTGCTCAGCAACGGTGGTGTCCATAGCAACGGTGCTCAAAAGCATAGAGCTAGATCCTGGTATGAACCTTCCTGTCAAGTTTCATCAAAATCGGTTGACTCCTCTGACCTCCAGAGCTGTCCATTACATACAGACGTCCAAACAAACATACAAACAAACATACAAGCCGGTAGGCGACATGGGTGGTCGCTACATAATTGCATACTAGTCATAAATCAAGTTTGACGGATCAGGCTGAAAATTTTTGACAAAGAGGTTGATTATAGTACGCATAAAAGCCTGGACGCAGATTTTTGATTTTCGAAAAAAAATATATTTTTAGTATTTTTCAAAAATTTCAAAGTCCCGTTGCTGGGCAACGGTGGTGTCCATAGCAACGGTGCTCAAAAGCATAGAACTAGATCCTGGTATGAACCTACCTGTCAAGTTTCATCAAAAGCGGTTGACTTCTCTGGCCTCCAGAGCTATCCATTACATACAAACATACATACAGACAGACGGAAAAAGTGAAAATAAGGGTACTCTAGCGACCACCCATAAACATACAGACAGACGGAAACACTGAGAATAAGGGTAGTCTAGCAGCGACCACCCAATTTTGGAATTTGACACTACTCTATACGTCTATCTATATAATAATACACTGGTTTGTCCATCCGTTTGTGTGTAACATTCCGTTCGACCCATCAAAAGCAATCGTATGGTGGCCATGTTGCTCCCATGTGAAGCCAAACACATCTTCGGAGCCGTCATATTCACGATCGACATGCCCTCCCAACAAGTTATCCCTTCAGTGCAAAAATGACCAATAGGACTGTTAAAATGATCATCCAATATCGAAAGGTCGGAGTTGATCGGCGTCACGGACTCACAGGGCTCGTGGAATTGTATGCCTCTGGCTGCAGGCCTCTGGTAAGTGCAATTTGAATAAATCCAAGCTCTCTCACCGCGATGCATGATGGATGCACAGATGTAGGCTGTGAACAAGATTTTGCTTCAAAACCAGGTTATTTCTCATTTTTGGGAGTGATCGAGGCAGCTGTCTGTTTCCGACTATTTTCTCTTTAAAAATAAAAATAAAAACTCAACCACGGACCACACCAAAACACACGTATCATAAAGTGTTTTGTCCGAGTAATTCTGGGAATCTCGCAACATTGTCAAAGAAAACCTCCATCATTGCTTACTTTTATCAATGTGAATAAAGAAGTCGCTGAGGCAGGCGCTGCCATGCTTCGGTGGAACGTCCGGGTTGGCCGGCTATGCGAAGTGCTGGTACTCCCTCATAGCCGCTACCAAAACGGAGGTCAAAGCCAGAGCGATCATGGCACCGGACGAGGAGATCCTATCCGTGTGGACACCAATCGTCCCTCACCCAATCTGTCCTATCCATGCAGACTAAGCCGTTTGCAATCAGGGCAATTCAAATCATTCAGAGACCATGTGACTTCACATGTGTATTGATTCAGTAAAGAGCCATGCTGTTGCTGTTTCGATAGTGGTTCCTGTGTTTTGTGGGGGTGGAGGTAAGGGTGTTTTAGGAGTTGTGAGGGCAACGTTGAGGAGTTGTGGTCCCTGCTAGGTATATACACTGATGAGCCAAAACATTATGACCACCTGCCTAATATGCTGTTGGTCCTCCGTGTGCCGCCAAAACAGCGCCGACCCGCCGAGGCATGGACTCGACAAGACCCCTGAAGGTGTCCTGTGGTATCTGGCACCAAAACATTAGCAGCAGATCCTTCAAGTCCTGTAAGTTGCGAGGTGGAGCCGCCATGGATCGGACTTGTCAGTCCAGCAAATCCCACAGATGCTCAATCGGATTGAGATCTGGAGAATTTGGAGGCCAGGGCAACACCGTGAACACTTCATCATGTTCCTCAAACCATTCCCAAACAATGTGTGCAGAGTGGCAGGGCGCATTATCCTGCTGAAAGAGGCCACTGCCATCAGGGAATACCATTGCCATGAAGGGGTGTACCTGGTCTGCAACGATGTTTAGGTAGGTGACACGTGTCAAATTGACGTCCACGTGAATGGCCGGACCCAGGGTTTCCCAGCAGAACATTGCCCAGAGCATCACACTCCCTCCACTGGCTTGTCGTCTTTCCACAGTGCATCCTGGTGCCATCACTTCCCCAGGTAAACGGCGTACACGTACACGGCCATCCACGTTATCTAAAAGAAAACGGGACTCATCGGACCTGGCGACCTTCTTCCACTGCTCCAAGGTCCAGTTCCGACACTCGCGTGCCCATTGTAGGCGGTTTTGATGGAAGGCAGGCGTCATCATGGGCACTCTGACCGGTTTGCGGCTACGCAGCCCCATACGCAGCAGGTGCCATGCACTGTGGATTGTGACACATTCCTCCCGTGACCACCATTAAAAATTTCTGTGACTTGTGCCACAGTA
>CM068958.1:8765347-8780846 GCA_035128595.1 Eptatretus atami | reverse complement strand
CACACCGTGTGCACACCAACACGCACACTAATGTGTGCACACACAAACACTAATGTGTGCACACACCAACACGCACACTAACAATGCACACACCAACACGCACACTAACACACGCACATCTCGCACATGCACACACTTACATTTACCAACACCCTAACACACGCACCTAAGAATACTAATGCTTGTGCACACACTAGGAGTACCGAACACACGAACACCTGATGAAAAGTAAAGTAGTTGAAGCAGTAAGTTATTCTCGTTGGACTCACATTAACACGTTGATGTACCTCGATACATCCGATGTCGTTTTGCGAATTAAACTTTCATCCACTCGTCTCAACACTTCCGGCATCACGTGATCAAGATTTCGCTGTGAAGAAGAGGAGGCAAAAAAAAAAAATAATAATAAAAAAAAAACGATGAGGAAGAAGAACGATGAGGAAAGAAGATGAAGAAGAAGAATCACCTTGTGGGGAAAGCAGTTGATGACGTTTTGGCATGTCCGTGTGTGATTGGTTGGTGTTGCTGCTTCTTCACGAGGCTTCGACCCCGTCGATGAAAGTTACAATAAAAGAACGAGAATTATTATTAAGACAAAGAGGATAAATAAATGTGAATCCCGTAAATGGCGACGCGGGAAAACAATATCCTCGACCGGTGTGACGGGTCAGTGAAGGACGCTTCCAAATCAAGGTCACAAGAGCAGGACACGAACTGTTCGTTTTGATTCCAACATTGTTCATATTCTTCGGAAATATAAACAAAACCTCAAACTGTGAAAACACGGAAAAAGGATCAGGAATTGCGCTTTGGAATGGAAGAGGAAATATGGACAAGGCCAGTAATTTCGTCAAGGGATAATAACATGTGAACTTGTGTTTGGACCTTCATATCCCGGGGAAGAGGAAAAAGATATCCGAACACAAAACCATGGCCGTGTCCAAGGCAGAGTGATCTGAGTCTCAGCGCAGTGATTTGTCTCAACACAGTGATCTAGTCTCACAAGTGATCTTGTCTCAACACAGTGATCTGTCTCACAGCAGTGATCTAGTTAGCAGGTGTCTTGTTATAACACAGTGATTCTTTGTCTCAACACAGTGATCGTCTCAACAAAGTGTCTAGTCTCAAAGACGTTGATCTTGTCTGCAAATCCGTGATCTTGGCTCAACACAAGTGATCTTTTTGTCTCACACAGTGAATCTAGTCTCAACACAGTGGATCTAGCTAACCAGTGATCTTGTCTAACAACATGATCTTTGGCTCCCACAGTGATCTTGTCCTCAACACAGTGATTTGGCTCAAACAGTGATCTTGTCTCACACAGTGTCTAGTATCACACAGTGATATTTGGCTCACACAGTGATCTTGTTCTCAACAAGTGGATCTTGGCTCAACACAGTGATCTTGTCTACACAGTGATCTAGCTCAACACAGTGAATCTTGTCTCAACACAGTGATCTAGTCTCAGCGCAGTGATCTTGTCTCACACAGTGATCTTGTCTCAAAACAGTGATTGTCTCAACACAGTGATCTAGTCTCAACACAGTGATCTTGTCTCAACACAGTGATTCTTGGCTCAACACAGTGATCTGTCTCAACCACAGTGATCTAGTCTCACACAGTGATCTTGTCTCAACACAGTGATCTTTGTCTCAACACAGTGATCCTTTTTTTTTAAGTCCCCCTTTCAAAAAAAAAAAAAACCCACCAAGTGAAAATTCCTTTTTGGTTTCCTCCAAAACACAGTTTTGGGAATTAAGGTCTCAAAAAAAAAAATAAAACAGTGATCTTGTCTCAACCCGAGTGATCTGCTCAACAAGTGGATCTTGTCTCAACACAGTGATTCTAGTCTCAAACAGTTGAATGCTTGTCTCAACACGTGATCTTGTCTCAACACAGTGATCTAGTCTCAACACAGTGATTAGTCTAACACGAGTGATTCTTGTCTAACAAGGTGATCTTGTTCAACACGTGATCTAGTCTCACACAGTGATCTAGTCTCGGCACGTGATCTGTCTCCAACGTGATCTTGTCTCACACAGTGAGCTTGGTCACACAGTGATTTGTCTCAACACAGTGATCTAGTCTCAACACAGTGATCTAGTTAACACAGTGATCTTGTCTCAACACAGTGGATCTTGTCTCAGCACCGTGATCTTGTCTCACAGTGACTAGTCTCAACACAGTGATCAATCCGCACAGTGATCTTGTCTCATACACAGTGAATCTGTCCTCACACAGTGATCTAGTCTCAACACAGTGATCCAGTCCAACACAGTGATCTTCTCTCCAACACAGTGATGCTTGCTCAACACAGTGATCTAGTCTCGGCACAGTAATTGTTCAAACAGTGATCTTGTCTCAACACAGTGATCTGTTGACCACAGTGACTGTCGTTCGTAGTGATCTGGTCTCAAGCACAGTGTTCTAATTTTTGCAGTGATCTTGGTCTCAGCACAGTGATCTTGTTCAGTACAGTGATCTAAGTTTTCGGCAGTGATCTGGTCTCAGCACAGTTTGTCTCTAGTCTTTGCAGTGATCTTGTCTCAGCACAGTGATGATTATTTGGCCGTGATCTGGTCTCAGCAACAGTGTTCTGGTGTTTGAAGTGATCTCGTCTAGCAACAGTCCCGAGGAACCCAAAGATCTAAATACCCCGAGGACACAAAGACCAAAGTCCCGAGGACCCAAAAACTCAGAAGACCCAAAGAACTCTGAGGACCAAAGATAATAAGACCAAAAGTCCAAGTTCTCAGAGACCCAACCCTGCCCAATTAATCCAAAGACCAGATGAATCATGAGTGCCTCGGACGAAAAGACCAAGGACGAAAGGTCCGAGGACCTGATTTGGATTTTTCTCCTGGCACGCTCGTAGTGATCGTTGAGTACGAGTTTCTTCAGGGTTGTTGTGAATCTTATTTAACTTGTGAGGGTTTAACGTTTAGCCGATTGTTTTTAAATCGTTCTCACAAATCACAGACCCGATAAATCAATTCACAAACAGTTCTTTCTTTTTGAGACAATTTTATTTCTAATTTTATCCACCAGTTTATTCTCACTCGTACACTTCCCCCACATGAACCTCTCCCTCATATATATATATAGCGCATTTTGGAGAGTGGAAGGGTTTTTGATAGCATATAGGCAAAGAGTACAGTTTAATCAGACAGCCAACTTGTACTAGCAAAGAATTAAACAAATGTCGAAGTGGCAAAGAATACAAGATTAACACTAGGTCTTAGCCAGGGTCTCCAACTGCAGCCCGCGGGCCACATGCTGCCCACTTGAACGGATATTATTGCGGCCCGCGGTGCCATTTAAGTTACATTACAATGCGGCCCGTGATACTGCAATATTGTCAGGGTCAAATGATCAAAGCGTTCTGTGAATTTTTATTATGATTTTGATCAGTATTAGACACATGTGTTTTTTAACACGATTATTCATTTTCATCTTCGTTGGCAGAAAATATATCGCACTATTTTTGTTGTAAATTTCCGCATATTTTAATTAAATTTTTCGGAACTTAAGCGTCTTTTTTGGGTGGGCGGCCCCTCCGCCCCTCACCACTTTGGTTTGTGCCCTCCGCCAAAAATGTTGGATACCCTGTCTAGGCCTTAAAAAATTGTAATAAAATGAAAAGTAGAGAGGGCAAAAAACAAACCACTTTAACCTAGTCAGACGAAGCAAGGGCACTTGTTAAAAAGGAATAATTCCCCAACACTTCCATCAGCTTTGGGAACAAGTGCTGTGTCTAACCTCAGGGAGCCAGAAAACACCATCTTTTCCTATCTCAGGTCTGTAACCTCAACCTCTCTCTGAATCAAATCTGGTGCATCCTATTCAAATCTGTTTTCTGGTAATAATGTTCCCTCTTCATCCTCCCTTACCTCAAATGGCCGCCTGCTGGACTACGCACGTGAAAAGGCTGAATGCTATACTCGTCGTTTGCAATTGCAATTTGTGTCGATAACCCATCGCTTTCTGTACCCACCGTTACCCAAGTCCCCGCACCAGCTGTCCCTGGAGTCCTTTCTCTGTCAGGTGGAGAACTTGCTGTCACACCTTTACTCAGATCGCTGCAATCCGGTCAAGATGGCACAGACACGTGCCTAAAAACCTGCTCCTCTGCTCTTGTTCACACCCTCTCTGTTCTACTTACCTCTCTCTTTGCTTCAATGGGCATCTGTCTTCTGCTTGGAAATGCAGCAAATATTACTGTCTGCCAGCAAAGGTGCAAAAACAGATTTCTGCAAACGACAAGACCAATCAAGCCTTCTCAATCATAGCAAGGTTATGGAATCCATCACACTTCAGCTTTTTTAATTCTTCCTCTTCTCCAATGGCTTGTTTCAAATCATCAATTTGGTTTAGACCAGTCACTCATACCGGATATGCTGCTCTGCTCTCCCAACGATGTGATGGCAGGTACTCAATGCCGGACATGGAAAATCCGAGCGTATCCCTGGACATATCGCATGCTTTTGACATGGTCCTGGCACCCTGCCCTGTCACAAAACTCTCTCCTATTGGTATCCAAAGGCCATCTCACTCAAGGCTCACTAACTTCCTCTCCTGTCTCAGTCAACGTGTGGCCTCTAAATGGAGTTCTTTCAATCCCTCTTCCTGTCAGGCTGGGTTCTCAAGGCAGCATTCTGTGCCCTGTTATTTTTTCTCCTTGGTTTTCATCAGTGAATCTCTCTGACCTCTGGAAATCACTTTTATCACTTTGCTGAAGACTCCCTCTGCCATACATCTGTCATCCGCTCAGACAGCAGCAGCAGCCTTTCTTCGCTCCCTGCAATCTCAATAAAATGCACAAACTGGTCCAACCGTGGAACATGTTTTCAATCCGGAATCTACACATCTCACTATGTCTCTCCGAAAGGACCGTTTGGACCCCCCCCCCCCAGTAACTTTCTCAACATCCTCTGGGAAGAAGTCCTTTCTTTCAAAGCCTTCTGGGTTCACTATCTGCCATGATTTTCTGGGAAGCCATTTCCAACCTGGCTACAAGCCATGTCGCCGACTGGGAATCCTCCGTCATGCAAAGTCCTTCCTCGGCCCACTAAGCTCTGACACATACAACACTTCGTCCGAGCCTGATGGAATACTGCTCTCCATTCTGGGCTGGTGCTCCTGACTCTCACCTTTCTTGGCTTCACGCCAGTGGAAACAAGCGCATTTCAGATCATTGGCATCTCCCTATGAGGCTGAGTCTTTGGCCTCTCCTCTCATCAACCGCAGCAGGTCAGTGGTCTTTCTTTCTCTTCTCGTTCCTTCGGTTCTTCCACCCGCCCCTCAGCACCCCCCCCCCTGCTCTGTCTACGATTTGTCCACCCATATTTCCGCAGGGTGCTCAGGTCTGCCACAACCTCTTCTGTAAATACTACCAAAATCACGAATCGACTTGCTGCACTTCACTCTTCATCCTCTTTTTCCCACTTTGGAATAGAACTCCCTCATCTGTTCAATGCCATTCTTCACCTAGGCAATTCAAAACATTTGTTCACCACCACCTCTTATCGCCCGATCAAATCTCGACCTTTTCTACCAGCCGTTAACCACTCCAAACCACTCTCTTCAAATACCCTGTTTTCCTTCTGAAAGTCCCTGTAGTCCTCATTACTTGTATACCAATGTTCCCCGCCCCCATCCTTCCCTTCACAGATCTCCTAATGTCTCTGTTCTCTTTGTGGAAGAAATATTAGTTAATGTATCTCAATATAATTGTTGCTGGTGCTATAATAATTTAATTATGCTATAGTCAAATGGCTTAGTTTGCTTCCTTTACCCAGGAGTCTTTTGACTAAATGTTGATAAAAGGAACGTCTTGGCTATGGAACAAGGTGATGGTTGATAACACTGCAATTTTGCCATGATTATGTCATTCGCTTTCCACCGTGGACACGTATTGCAGTTGAGTTTCTTTTGCCTAATGCTTATCAGCCCCCTCACTCCCACAAAGATATAAATGCAGGAATTGTAATCTTAGCTTCGTGCAAATCATTGTGGATTGTAAGCATCTCAGTGGTTGGACTCATGGTGACACGTTTAATAAAGTTATCTGATAAATGATATCTTTCGTTGTGGACTTAGAATTAATTGTTTTTTAATTGAGTGTCGGATTTTCACCGAGTCGGTGTAACAACAAAGATTTCACAACACTTCCACGCCCTCTTGTCTTCATGCACTTGCTGTGATGTTGTGTGTTGCATTCTCAGCGAGCCTTGACAAGGTTAGCAAATAAAAAAACGAAGCCTGGTATTTCTAAATTCTCAATTTTCATCTCAATTGATGAAATTGGAAGAGGGATTTATGTTTCTGGTCACTGATTAACCAGCAAATTATTTTTGAGGTCAACATGGACAAAAGGTACCATAAGCCAAAGGTCCACAACTAGGTGAGGTTATCTAAATCTCGAATATTTCATCCGATTGACGAGATTGGAGAGAGTTGCATATTTGGTCATTGAATTCCACCACAATTTTTTTAGAGTCAAAATTTGTTTTACGAATTTCGAAGTTATATGCCTCTGCATGTCTTTTTCTTGTTTATTTATTGTTTGTTAAGTACACTACAGGTAGTCACAATTCTACACCAATTTGTCATGAACTTTACCAAGTTGTATGAGGTCGTCTCAACGGAGAAGCGTAATGATATTAGTTTGATTGTCAAAAGGTCAAGGTCAACTTAAGGTCAAACTTCTAAAATAAATTTCAATTTTTCTGAAAATAGTCAATTTCATCTGATTGTATTGAAAGGCTTTGATAAGATTGCAATTTTAATCTTAAATGAAATAGACAATTTGATGTATTCCATGGACCTTTGGGAGAGGGGGTGATTTGCAGTACTTGTGCTCATGCATGTCTTTTTCTTGTTTTATTTATTTTTGTTTGTCAATCACCTACAGTTACAATTATAAACCGATAGTCATGAAACTTTAGCAAGCTGTGGGGTCGTCTCAAACTGAGAAGCCCGATTTATTTTGAGGTCAAAGGTACATTCTTGAGGTCAAGATTTTCTAAAATCTCATTTTTCTCTGATTGACTTGAAATTTGAACAGGAAATTCCACATATTGCGTCACTGAATTGGGAAACCAGTATTTGAGGTTAAATAGATCAAGGTAAACTCAAGGTCAACCTCTTAAAATCATCAAATTCTCATCGTGAAAAATATCAATTTACTCCTATTACTTGGGGTTAAGACCGAATGCATAGCCATCATTGAATTGGGAAGCAATTATTTTGGAGCATAAGCAATGGAAAGCAACAATGGCAAGCGGAGCTCTTGTGGAGCAAAGCCATCCATATCTAGTGCCAACTGTATCTGCTAGACATTCTCTGCAGTTGGGTTAACTTTTTAAGCAGTTTGGTGCAGGATTTGCACTTGTCCACCGAAAAAACCTTTTCACTCGCAAAACCCAAAGACACACAAATCAAAGACAAATTTAAAAACCCACTCGTGGGAGTACGTCCGTGCACTTGAACCTCCAAGGGCAGCTCACTGGATTGATGGATTGGGGCAAGTCTCGGGACACCCACTCTTTGATGATAGTAGGAAAACCACGGGTAACCTTTCTGGGTCAGATTGTGCAGGGTGTGTCAGGGTGTGCTGAAGTGTCATCCATCAGATGGCGGACTCCTTGTGTAACCTGAGACAGTCCCTTCGTGTGGTGCCTGGATTCCCATCCCAAAGAGACATGTTTCACTGTCTTTTTATCATCTGAGATCAAGGGTTTGAACCATCGGTATTGCAGCACTCTCTGCTGTGTTGGAGACCGGATAGTGGTGAATCATGGTGGGTGGTTAAACTATATTGGTCTGGCTCGTCGATGGTTACCATGCCAGGAGTTGCGAATTTGTTCCAATAAAAGCTGAACTCAATGAATAAAATAAAAATAATTGAGGTAACCCCGGTCAACAAGCGTAGAATGAGACGAAGGATTCATCACTCCTTGGGTTTCGTTTCCTGGGTCTTCTGTATGGCTCCACTGAGGCAAGTGATTCATCATGAAAGAGGATTCTATGCATGCTCGAGTTGTGGTTGATCAGTGCACCAGGCAAGATACTCTTCTAGTCTTGCGGGATGTTCAATGCATCGACTGGAACTGATAGGGATGGTTGTGAGATATGTGTTGGTCCCATAGGTCTGGAATTGTGAACAGAATAGCAATAAGTTCCTCACTTTTCAAAAGTTATGATTTGAGTGGCTGGTTCTAAGGTTTTTATTGACCACAGGCTCATCGTGAACTTTGTAGTCAATGCTGGTGGTGTGGCAAGGAGATTGACAATGTGTCGTTGATGGTCACTGGAGCTGATCCAAAACTGAGGGTCTACCGAGTGCTTAGTTCTCAATACTGCACTGGATTGTGGGAGCAACTCTGAAGTTGCAGTTAAATCTGGGAGAGGGTACCATCTGAGCTTTTGGCTGGGTGTTGGCAAGCTCAAGATGAGAGGGTAAGTTGAGGAGTTGGGACAGGCTGAATGGGGATTTGGGGGGTCTGGGTGCTTTGGGGACTCTAAGAGGTTGTGGAGTCCTTCAAGACACTATGCTGATTGTTGGTGGATATTTGAACTCACCGAGTGCGAAGAGGAATTTTGTCTTTCTCAAGGGCCTGGATACCAATGACCAAGAGTCGTGTACGATGGTCTCTGTGTCCGAGACTGGCAGGCTGAAGGCAGAGCTGAATGGCAGGGAGTTGAGGAGTAAAACTGGACATGGCACTGAGGGTGGACAAGGATGCCCTATGTGCGAGGAATCTGTAGGGGGTATAGCATCCACTGGTGGTCAAGTGAGTTCTTCCGTCTGTGTTAACAGGAGAATTCTGCATTGCGTTCCTCAAGTCTTTTTGTTACCCCTTTCGGTGTACTTGCAATTATGAGCGGAGGTGGTGGCTCTGACAAGAGGAGTCTGAGGTGAAGGTTCCGTGGGCTGGTTACTTTGAGGCGGCTGTACCAGGCTGATCCAACAGCTGTCCGAGTTGGATGACAGGGTGTTACTATCCATTTGCTGACCCTCCATCAACTGTGATCCACTTTGTTGAGGAAACACAGCTGCAGTGAACCGGTTTGAAATGGGGTAAAGCTTTCCTGGGATCTGTGGTATCAGATGTGAACTTCTCAGGCTTGTGTAAATGCTGTACTCATGTCAAAATTAAATCAAGTTCTTGTACTGAAGAGGGGCTTGTTATCCCTCTCTGGAAAGGGAAGGTGATCGCCAGCCTGCAACAACAACCGATGGGCGCTCTGTCTTCAGTGCTGGTAGGTCTTTGGCTCGATAATTATTGAGTAGGGTTCGCCCACCATCGTGCCTTGACACCAGCACTCAGAGCAGTCACGTTTTACACCATCGAGATCAACGATTTGACCTTATCTGCCATTTGGGATCCATCACGAATGCAGAATAAGAGCTTCGGCAGGTGATGCTTGCAGCCTATCGCTGTTCTGCAAAGAATTTTGATTCAGTGAATAGGGTGGACCCCTGAAAGCATTATTGGCTTGTGGGTGCAACAAACTGATCATGCAAGAATGTCTGAACTCTACCTCTGGTGTGAGTGTCTGTGAGGATGGTGAACATCTCAGACTTATTTCCAGTTTTGGCAGGAGTTCGTCAGGGTGTGACTGGCCCACTTTTCAGTGCTTGTATGGACTGGATTCTGGGGAGGATGTGGAGGATCAAGCTGCCGTGCATCATTTGGAAATGTTCAGATGCTCCTGACCTTGATTTTTGGCAGATGATGCAGTAATCTTTGATAGACTGGATATCCTTTTGGGGGCCTTCGAGGTGCTGAATGAGGAGTTGGAGCCATGGGATTCTGGGTTTCCTGGGTTCAAAACTAAGATCCAGGCTTTCGTCCAGCAGCCAAAGTGCCAATTTTGACCTAACCCTAACATCTCTGATAAAGTTTTTTTTCTCTGTTGATTATTCACCTGGGGTGTTCTAATGATAATCCAGGTGGGTGTGAACTGTCACCTTGAGCACTTAAATATTCAAGAGTGGCGTCCCAATGATGGCTGCCAACAATGGCCAATTCTAAAATTCCTATTATTCATTGTGGTCGGCCAGAAGTCAATGATTTTATGTAAATATATATTTTGAGTTTCAACAATTGTAAATAGTTTGGGAAATAATAGCTGTACGTTGCTATGGTACTATTTAAATATGACCACCGTATGTCAAGTAAAATATAGAAAAGTGGCAATCTGCATATATTTCAAGAACAATGTTCATTACAACATTTTTTTTTTTTAATTCTGTTTTGGTAAATTGCTCTGATAACTGCATTGAGTGGAAATGGATGATGAATTGCATTTTTCTGTGCCATGGTAACTATCTAAAATGATCACTGATTAGTTAGGTGGTTAAAGATGCCAGCATATAATGTATAAATTATATTACAGTCTTGTACATTTTATTTATTTTGTTTTCTACCTCATAAGAACCATATGGGGCGGTTTGGTAATAACACTGTAGATGTTTTTTGTCATGTGTTACCAAAGATGCCACTGTAAATTGGTACCGAATGTTTTTAATCATGTTTTTTTTACTATTTGTCCTGCACGAGAAAAGGAATTTTAGCTGGACTCCAAAATTTATTGATATGGTTATTTTCTCTCCGTCGACTTCATATGCATCTTCCGTGATGTATATTTGTATATTCAGTGGGGTACCTTCTCAGCTGAGCACTTGATGAATTCAAAAATGGCAATCCAGGATAATGAGGAAAAATAATAATTTTACATGTGATGACCATTAATTAAAAACACAAATGAACCGGTTTTTATATCATTTAATGATAAAGAAAAATAATAGCTAGATTCTTCTGAAAACTTAGTTTTACCTATATTATATGATTAAAATCGAAATTACTTATTAGGTCAAATGGCCAAAAGAATGAAAAGATTACTATGTTCTGATGGATTTTGAGAAAATCAGAAAAACAAGTGACTGGGATATCAAAAAGATATTTTTAGATAAGATAATTATTTCAAATTCATAGCTATTCAAGTGCATCAACATGCAATAAAGCCACCAAGGCTTTCTTTAAGGTAGTAGTACGATGCCATAAATAATGGGTGATACATCAAACAAACATGGTATCTTGTGGGGCTAAAGTTGTCTCGAGATTCAAATAAAGACTAGTGCTTCTTCGTCTCTAACTTCCATGACTTGCCTTTTTGTGTATCTAAACAGGCAGGCTGCCTTGGCGGACAGAAATGGTACAAGCAAGAGTTGAGCTTTGCAGACTGCAGCGTCGCTGTCTTTACACGCATTTTCACTGCTGTAAAAAAAGAAAAAAAGGTGCCCCTAATCATTTTGAGAAGCTCTTCTTGGAGCAAAAGGGACATTCTGCAGGTGATGAGTAGGTGACGAGATTGAATACAGCTCATGATACCAACCATATACGAAGTGGCATCGAAGACTGGTTTGCATTGATTATTGCCTTCTGCCATACTGCAATTGGAGATGGGGCGAGCAACATTCTCCATGAACGCTCATCTTGTTGGAGGAAGCGGAAGTGTCGGGGTACAAGCGGTACTTCTGTCCCGACTTTATGAGGCCCACAGTTTCTTGGTCGCGGCGTTTCTCATGGACTGACATTCCGGTCAACCATAGCATGATGACATGAGATAGTGTGGGCTTGCTTTCTTAATCTCAGATACATGTCACTGGTGTCCCCAAGGAAATTTAGAGAAATGAGACCAGTACGGAGACCTTTAAGGCAATTCCTTTTGCCAATTCCGAGTAAGTGGCGACGGTATCAAACATCCTGCGAGTCCATGGTTGCTATAATCTGGAATAATTCTAATGCTTTTTCCACACTGGCTCTGATGTCGATAGCAGCACGACCCTTCACCGGAGACACTCAATGTGACAGGGCAAGAAATTTGTCCAGAATGTAAAGGTGCAGCAAGAGTACAAATATATCTGTATCGCTCTGCCGTACCACGAGTGCCTTATTATTAGGCTTTACAGATGCGATTTGCTGCCAGAGATGGTATCACCCTCTTCCTGGTTTTTGTGGTCATATCAGCAACGCTATCACCCAACTTTGGTTGATCTCCAACTGGAAACATGAGTCACTTCCAGTAATACCACTTATGGGTGCGAGGGATGTCTATTTTTTGTGGTTCCATGTGCGCACATTAAAAATTTATATCAATATTTACCCACATGATCTAAGAGTTGAAAGAACATATAATTAGATCAGAAACGCACCGTTTTCTGTTATATAATCTCATGCTTCTTTCAAGCATCACAATTGCATTGGTTGTTCATGGTTACTATTGGCACTCCATAACTTCATTAAATACTCATTTTCTATTTTAATGGGTAAACATTAGTTTTGTCTATCTAGTTCATGTAAAGACAAAAATATGCACAATAACATTTTCTTGAATTATGGCAATTTGGTTGTTTAAAACCATCTTTTTACAACATATCGTCAGTTATAATTGTAAGTTACTATAGTACAGCAATAACAATACAACACACCACCTCACAAACCCAACTTTTAATTTAAATGTGGAACCCCCACCACAACATATATGCATAAACTCATAGGTTACAAATAGACAGAAAAAGCCTCAGGTGCTTGGCTTGCTGGATACATAAGACAAACCACGTGGTGCGTTGGGATCCAAGCATCCCTAGTTCAAAAAGCCGTTGGCCCATGATTATACATCCAGGAGGTTCGACTCATGTCATCTGTCATCTGTCATCTTCAAGTCGGCCAATGAGTACAGTGAACGGTAGGGCGGGGACCTGCTGCAGGCAAGTGTGTCCAACCAATAATGAACCAGCAGGCCAAGCGCAACTCAATAGTGAGGCAGAAAACAACACTGAAAGTAACATGAATTTTCTACTCTTTAGTCGCCTTTTGGGGCACCATCTTGGAACGCCATCTCGTTGAATATTTAATTGCACAGGGGTGATAACAAAGTTTCAAAATAACCAAACAATAATGTAACCTTTACACCACCTACTGGCTAATGAGATAACCCAGGAGATGGAATTACAGCAAGAGAAAAAAAACTTTAGTCAACAGATGTAGGGGGTTTACCCCCTGGCTGCTGGCTACACTTTTAGAAGTTCTTTTGAACTAATTAGATTTCAGCGCAGGTGATTCCTCCCTCCTTTACCTTTGGAATTGAGCTCACCTGTGGTGAGTGCAGGTGCCTGCAAATATAAAACCATGCGTGCGACTAGTTTGAATAGGAAAAGGAGGTCATTCTGCACTTGTTTTGTGTCACTGTGTGCCAAACTCAATGGATGGGAAAAAAAAGAAAAAACGAATTGTCTGAGGAGCATCAGACACAAGATTTGCCAGCATGGACCTCAAGGCCGACAAATCCATCTCCAGAGACCTTGATGTTCTGTTCCTCGAACACAATGCTCCCGGAAGTTAGGTCATGAACTGCAAGCTAAGCCCACCCTGGGGGAATGGCCACAAGAGAAATTGTCGAAAGCTTGCAGTTCGAAGGATTGATTTTGCATGGTGGAGAGCACCTGAGTGAAACTGCCAAACAGTTAAGCTGACTTCCAGACACAACGTATGAAGTTTCCACTCGCAATCCGTCGCCACCTCTAATGAAAATGGTCCTATGGTAGAGATCCCAGGGGGAACCCATGTGGAAAGAGAAGCAAGCAAGCTCGACTGGAGTTTTGCCACACACACACCCTGAACAGGCCAAATCCCTTCCTGGGAGAAATGTCTATGGACAAGATGAGCCAACATTGAGCTTTTTTTGGTGAAGCCATCATCTGTTTACAGAAAACAAAATAAGCCTTCAAAGAAACAAACCTTCCTGACAGTCAACATGGAGGAGGTTCGTGGATGTAATTAGTGTTGCTGTGCTGCCCTCTGGCATTGGGTGCGCTTGAATGTGTGGAAATGGCATATGAAATCAGGAGTTACCCAAGGAGGCATCTGGAGCACAATGTTCAACCCAGTGTAGAAGCTGGGATCTCGTCAAAAGGATGGGTCCTGCAGCAGGACAATGACCACAAAACACAAACCACTTCAACATAAGCACCCAGGAATGGTTGAAGAAACGCCGGACTGTTCTGAAAGTTGGCCAGCAATGATCCAGATCTAAATCCCATTGAACACTGTGGGGAGATCTGAAAACAAGCAGTCGTTGGGAGAAGGCACCCTTCAATCTGGGGACTGAAGCAGTTTGCACAAGAAGAGCTGTGATAATACTACCAGTAGAGAGGTGGAGAGCTCGATCATGACTATACGAAGTGGCAGGACCTGCAGTTATTTGTCCAAGGCTTGCTTACAAAATAATATTAAGTCTCGGGTGTCAATAATTATTTTGTCAAGTGTCATTTCTTTCTTTCATTTTCTTGATTTAAAGGATCTATTAAGCTTCTCTGGAAATCAAATCAAGGTTCTGGTTAATATTAAGTGAAATAAGAATTGTGGAGAAAATCTTTTGTAATTTCAACTTATTATTTGGAGAAATTGTGAAAAAAAAAAATAAAAAAAAAATAAATAATTAATATAATTAAAATTAAAAAAATAATATATAATATAAAACATCAGTTTTATATCAAACATTAAAAAATAAATTAATTAAATATTTATAATTATTATTAAATTATAATATATTTTAATTAATATATTAATATAATAATATTTTTTGATATAATTAATTTAATATTATTATTATAAATATATTAAATTTAATAAAATTAAATATATATTATAACTATATAATTAATAAATATACTTTTAAATATATTTTTTAAATATTATATTATATATAAAATATTAATATAATTTATATATATTAATTATAATAAATTTAATTTTTTTCTTTTTATTATAATAATATTATTTTTTATAATAAATATTTTTTATTATATAATATATTAATAATATTAAATTATAAAATATTATTAATTATTATTATATTTAATATTAATAATATATTTTATTATTTCAAATTTATTAATAAATATAAATTTAAGTAATTTAATAACTTTTAAACATTATAATAATGGTCATGATAAATAATAAAATAAAAAAATTATATTAATTTATATTTTTTTTATATTATTATATTATATATAATATTAATTAATAATAATTTAAAAAATATATATAATAATTATTATAATATTATAAAAATTATATATTAATAATATTATATTATATATTTTATATTTTATAATATTTATTAAAATTTATTTAATATTTATTCAAATAATATTTAAAATTAATTTTTAATAAAAAATAATTATATATTTTAATTTATATAATTTTTATATATAATATAATATAATAAATATTAATTATTAATTTATATTATAAATTAATTATTTATAGAAATAATTATTATAATAATATAAATATTTTTCTATAATATATTTATTAATAATTATATATATATTATAATAATAAATTAGTTATTATAATAATAATTAATAATATAGATAAATATTATATTATATATTAATTAAATATATAAAAATATTATAATTTTA
>CM068958.1:8748228-8762832 GCA_035128595.1 Eptatretus atami | reverse complement strand
AAAGGTCGAGTCCACCCGTGGTGTTTGCGTTGGAGCGCTCGAGCTGGGATCCCCGTTCCCGTCCACGACCCGACTACACAAGTGCGTTCCAGTGAAACCGCACAGGCGGGAGTACTCCGGCTCTACCGAAAAAGACACACTAGGTCCATTTCTGTGTTGTTGATGTTGTGGTGGGTGTGTTTGTGTTGTGGCCCATCCGTAAGTACAATTGGTAACTCTTTCCTGGCTTGTTAACAGATTGCCCCTGACCTTTCAATTCGTGACAACCTGCTTTGGCTCACCTCGCCCGATTTATGTAAGACAAAAACCCTGATTTAAAATGTACACCGTTTTCTGTGCTTCCTCATTGCACGGCAAGGTGGTTAAGAATATAGAAGAGCGACGTAGTGCGTACATAGTGTATTGGGACCTGCGGCGGCCTCTGGTCAACTCCACGCTGGTTACGCCGAATCCGATCGGTACCATGGCTGGTCACGACAGAGTCGGCGAGGTGTGATTCTCCCGGTAGTTGACGACGTGGTACTTAGGTATATTGAAAATAGGGCAATAACCCTACCACGCCGTCGAAGTATGGTCGACCACGCCGCAGGACCCGGACACTCGACTATCCGAGAGTCCACGACCAAAATCCGGGTGTTCGGCGTGGGAGACGACTCCACACTGCTCACCTAGTGTCTATCGCGCAAAGCCCGGCCCACAATAGATACAGGCCTCTCTCCCTGCCGAGCAACACAGGCCCACTCGCCTGTACACGACAAACACCACCAGGACGTGAAAATGGGAAGCCAAAATTTGAAGTCCGTCTGTTGATACGTACGCACCGGGCATTGACAGACACATGCCAAGTTTCCACGCGAAGAAAAGGCCTCGGACGCACCATGACCGTGCGATGTGGCGGGGTGGTTGTTATTGTTAACGGACTACTTACTAGCATACCGTCGGAGTGATCAGCATTTTCAAGGAATATTTTTTTGATTTTTTTCCAAGGCTGTCGATCCAAACGAACCGTTAACCTTGATTTCGTTCTTGAATGACGTGAAGGACAAACACACACGAAACACACAATAACGACCAAACCGGATTTTTTAACGTAAAAACAGAATAAATTACCTTTCTTCAAACGTTGGAATTTCCTTATTGCCTGTGTAAACGAACCGCGAACAATCCCACTCACCCCGGATCCATTCACACCACGAACTCCTTCCAGCATCTCCGTCCTCTTCTCTCTCGTTGAGGCGATGGTAATGACACCGTCATGGAGCAACACAGACGACACCCGAGACGCAGCACGCTCGTGGCCACGCCTCCAAAACCCTCCTATTACTACACATGTGGCGCAGTAACAATCCCCCAACTACCCTTCTCCCAATTTAGTTTCCCTCCCTCACCACGCACCAACATGTGTGGCCAGCACGGATATAGTTCGGGTATCTATATTACTCGTGCGTGCAAAAAAAACGTCAAAAAAAAAAAAAAATAAGAATTGTACGTCGATAGAACGTCCTGCATTGGTTGGAAATAAAATGCCAATAATTGGAACCACCTGTCGATTCAATCAAACCTTGAAAAGGACATCCCAGGTCCCCACAATATACTGGCAATTCAACAGAACGGACGTGGTTGTCGAGAACAGCGGTCGCAGGCAACAGACAGACAGACACAACACATCACATCAGCACACACATAACACACACACACACACACACACACACAGCACACACACACACCACACACACACACACACAACACACACACATCACACAGCACACACACACACAACACACACAGCCGGAATGTAGAATTATCAATACCATACTGATAACTATCTCAGATTGGAATGTAAACGTTATCGTAAAAATATATGCTTTGCAAATGTTTTTTTGTGGTTTTTTGAATGGAACGCATTGCTGTGGTAGAAGGACGTATTCGAGCTCTTATACACCGTAACATGTGTGCGTTTAAACATGGATCGAATGGGTTTGTATAATTTAGCCAACAACTCAGGAGTCATAACGATCAGTTGTGTTCACAATTTGTCCCACATCAGGAAGCTCTCGAGAACTTCATTAAAAAACAACGACTCCACACACTCCATCATATAGCAAGTCCTGAAGGTCTTAGGGCTCTTGGAGTCTTAGTCCTGCGTGTTTGGGCCCGGCCTTCGGTCTGGCTTTCCGGTCCTAGCACTTTGGATTCTCTGGCGTTGATCACGAGGGTTTGGAATATTTGCAGGGTTTTGGGTCCTCATGAGAACTTTGGGTCTTGTGCCTATGGAATTTTGGTCTTCGATTTTTTGGCCGGACTTTGGTCTTTTGTCCTTGGGTATAGGATTTTGGGTCTCAGGACGTGCTAGACAAAGACACTGGGCGGCATAACACCTGTGCTGAGAGAACATCACGTGCTGAGATGAGATCACTGTGCTGAACACGATCATGTGCTAGATGAGATCAACCGTGCTGAAGAACATCAACGTCGAAAGATCACTGCGCTAACAAGATCACTGTGCTGAGAATGAGATCACTGTCGAGAAGAACATCAAACTCTGAGGATAAGACATGGCTCAGACACAAAGATCACTGTGCGAGAATGTAATCACTGTGGAGAACACACTGCGAGGAAAGAATATCACTGTCGAGAAACATCAACTGGCGAGATAACACACGTGCTGAGACATACTCACTGGCGGAAGATGAATCACGTGTGCTGAGACTAATCACTGTGCGAACGACTGAACACGTGCTGAGACAATACTTGTGCAGAGAATCACTGTCTGAGCAAGAACACACTGTCCGCAGAGAGATCAACGTCTGAGACAAAGCACGTCTAGAAGATCACTGCCAAGACATAGATACTGTGCTTGACAAAAGATCGCTGGCTGAGACAAGAACACTGGCGAACCGAGATACTGCCAAGACTTAGACACGTCGAAACAAATCGGCTGTGCTGATGAAAAGATCGCTCTGGCGCGATGGGACACTGCCTGAGACTATATCGAGTGCTGAGAAAGACACGTGCGAACAAGATCGCGTGCGAGCACAAGATCGCTTGCTGCGAGAGATCATCGAGCACTATACTGTCTGAGACGAAGATCACTGGTGGAGACAGATCACTGCCAAGACTAGATCACTGTGCAGAGCAAGATCGTGTCGAACAACCATGATAAACCCATGACCCAGACCAAGCCGCACTCGCCACCAAGACCGCAGACCGCAATCACCACGATCCTGCAGAATGCAATCGCCACGATCCTGCAGAGCGCACCCTCGTCTGCCCAACACTCCTCTAGACAACCACTCTACCCTTCTGAGGTGGGAGGGGTCTCTTCTCCTCCCACTTGCCTCCTGATTGGACGAGGGGTTGCCGGATGACTCGTGGTCACCTCCCGATTGGCTGGGGCATGCTGTCATGCTCGCCCTTCGCTCAGTGACCTTAGGGCGTCCCTGCGGCGGCCATAGAATTTTCAAGGCAGACGCAAGGTAGCCTCAAGGTGCAGCAAGGCAACGACGGGGCCTAAGGGAACGTAGGCGGGGGGCCAGATGGACGGTAACGAGTGGGTATATATACCAGTTCTTTTTTTACTGAAATAAAAATATAACAGATCGGAATATACCAGAATATACTATAACTATAATATATACAACTGAATATACCAGTTCGGAGTACTATAGGCAAACACCTATACTCCGATCTCTAGCGGTAGCGCACGGTGGACGCACGGTCGACGCAGACTGCCACGAGGCCGTACGTAGGACGCACGGCAGGGTTAGGGAACCGTGCGCGACCCTGCGTGCCCGCAGGTAGTCACACAGACCGCCAAGGCCACCGTACGTTGAACACAGGGACGCCTTAGCTACCCTACGGCGGACCGTGTTAAATAGTGCGGCCGCCGTAATTTTTGGGGGGTTGGCAAAATTTCATTTTTCATTGATAAGAGCCTACGGCAGCCGCACGAATAACGCAAGCCCACCGTACGCCTATGTACGGTCAACGTGGAAACACATCTAATCACAGCTTGGCTTGTCGATTCTACGGCCAACGTAGAAATGAAAAAGTTATAACTCAGCGCTAAATTCCACGGCGCCCTACGGCCTGTCAAAATAGCCATACGGCGTAGGCCACCCCTGAGGCCACCTCAGAACTCTGTGGCCACCGCACGTTTCTGTCAATTCGGGGGGGGGGGTACGGCCACCGTATCCTAGCCTAGAGCAAATGTGACTTAGCCTTAGCTACACATTTAATGATGAAGCATCTGCCCTTACCTTTTTAATTACAGTATGTTATACGTATATGTTATATGTATAGTCTATATCAGACGCACCTCCTGACTGTTATGGTGAGCATCGCGCAATCATGTTTCACATGGTAAAACCCATAATCCGCATAGACAACCGTCCGTCTGCCACTGAGACGATTGTTCCTGCATATATATATATATATAATATTATATATAATATATAAATATATATATATATAATACTACATAGACCCGCTAAGTTGCACGGTGTAACTCATCACTCGCCTAAGTCGGCAGCGTCAAAAGTCACCGAAATTTATCTAATGTTAGAATCCCTTGAATAAAGTTCTCTAAGTCGTCACTTTGTCTAGTCGTCCAGAGTTGTCCGTTCCTGCGTATGGAACTCAAGTAAATTACCACGCCTAACTCGTCACATGGAAATGCTGCCTCGTGAGAAGCGCCATTTCATGGACGTCATGAATGCGCGCTCATTGGGTACACCGCCATTTATAGGCTATTATAACTGCGCTGCGTTCAGCCTCAGTCACGACCACGGTGGTCGCTGATCTCAGTGTTGGCCAGGCTAGAGCCGTATAGCTGATGCAGTGATGTACTGTATTGGGTATTACGCAAGACGGGGTCATAAGCCGTGGTCGTCGTGACGACAGTTGTCATTCTACTTTGGATATGTACACACGTTGATCACACTGCAGGCAGGATGATGGCGACTAAGCGTAAGCTTACAACTAAAACCTACCAAGAAAAATGACTTATTCAAGTGTTGCGAGGCAAACCACTGATGAAGAAAACAGCCATAGCTGAAGTTCGACAACAAACGGCAGACATTGAACGATATCTTGAAGAATAAGGGCAAAATTTGAACAAAGTGGAGAAGATCGTGATCACTTTCCAACTCACCAATGAACCCCACCTATGCCCGAGGATTGTGTTTCCCTTTTGGTACAATAGCCGGCTTAGAGATTGTTGCGCCCTCTCACACGTACGTTCCAGGCCACGTGCACCTTCATTCCTTTCACCCCACAGTCATCGATGAATGTTCGCAATACGGGCAAGTCGTCACACGTCTAAGTCGTCACTTTTTTCTCGGTCCCGATGGTGACGACTTACGAATAGTCTACTGTATATAGTTGCGGGCCGGGGTTCAGGTGGGAAGCTATCTCGGGTTCCCACCAGACTTCCCGGAATTGCAGGCCGTCCCACACTGCTAACTCCGTGACGTGGCGGGTCGCTAACCGACCGTGGACGCCAATAACTCAACCACGTGACTTAGGGTCTTCCGTCTAGTTTATCCAGTTACCTAAAAAATAATCACGTGATGTAATTACCGGGGGACATGCCCTCGGTATTCCTTGTCTGAACCGAATCACCTTACCGGATCAGACGCAGCCGAGCGACACTGCCAAGGATGTACCAGCTAAAAGAACGGATCGTTGGGAATAAAGCCCCGGTTAGGCTAGGATACGGACCATGCTGGATCAATGAAAGAAAAGACAAAAACGAGCTGGGAACATTTTTACAAAAGGATTTATTACAGGCAGGCGAGGAAAGATATGTAGCACAATTAATAGTTTATTGTTGGGTGTAAGTAGAGATAGAGAGAAAAGTGTGGTGCGACAATAAAACAAGCAACTTACAAAAGCAGACACAGAGCAGAGTTATCCCGATATACCTTCTGCAATCTTAACTTAAGCGAGGACAGGTGCCATGACATGCACACACACACACACACACACACACACACACGAAACCCGATGAAGAAGAGTTAAGGAGACGAGATGAGGCTCATGATCTCGCAATACCTTGCACGATTGACTGACCCGGTACGTTTTGGGGGGATGCTCCGCTGGACGATCCCTCCCTGACAGCTGGCACGTCATCTCCTACTTTGTGCAGCTAAGCATCTGCGCCGAGAAGGGGCGCTACCGACAGGCGTGAAGGAGGGACTTTGGGTGGAACCAGCAGCGAGTGGGTGGGCGGAGGCGAGAGCGAGTGGGCAGAGTGGCAGGCAGGATCAAGTGGGTGGGTGGAGTCAGCGACGAGGCCGTGAAGAAGGGCGGAGTCAGCAACAAGGCCGTGAAGAAGGGCGGAGTCAGCAGGCGAGTGGGTGGAGATCGATCCCAGGCCAGACAGAGAGGAAGCGGAAGGACGAGCAGGAACGAGCAGACAGGAATGCAGACGGCTCCGCGACCCGTCCTTTTATAGACCCTGTGGTGTGCGGCGGGGGCGACAACCCGAAGCGAGTCACCCGAATCGAGCGCTCTGATTGAGCCCCGGCCAGCACACGGCCCAGCCGTGATGGCCGGAAGCGGCCTTACTTTACATCCGGCAAGCCATAGCTGAGCTGCGGAATCGTCTCGCTCCAAACACCGTGATAGGAATCGCCCTGCACCAAACTCCCGGGCCGTGCCCCAGCGACCGGCCGAGGGTTGCGTCGATCCCGCATGCCCGCCGGGCACTCACGGCAACTAGCGGTTAGCGCTGGTCAATGTGCTGCTTTGTCCGTACGCCATGCAGCCCAAGCGATCTGAGCCGTACAGCACGCCTGCCATCTTCAGCCTCGCCGAGCAGAAGAGTAAGAAGATGTCTGCCGTCCGCAGGAGACATCCGTGGCCGTGGTGGTGAGCGAAGACCGACGGTAAGATGTTATTGTAAACCCATGCACAGACCCGAATGAAGAGATGCGCTATGCATTCCCCATACAGTGCGTGCAGGTCCGCCATCATGCTTGTAGTTATTTATCACAGGCAGTGTTTGTGTGGTGCCAGCTCTAATCTGTGTCAGGAATTGAATGAAAATATTGGATATAATTATTTGATGTAGACTTGGGTTAAAAAGAGGATAGATATGATTACAAGACTCATAAATGGGTTGAAAAGAACGCGCCGCGTGCGTCCTGTACGGCGCGGACGAGGTTGTTTGTCTGCTTCTACTGTTGGCCTCTTCGAAGACGCATTCTTACAGTGAAGGGCGTGGCCGCATCTTTTACAGGCGGCCATCTGAGTGCAGTGCCTTCTTCGATTTATCTCAGGAATAAGAGAAAAAGAGTAGGAATGAAGTTAGAGATATAATCAGACCTAACTATGAGATCCACACAACGCACTTTGTCCCGTTTGACCCATTAGATATGAGGGAAGGGTCTATCTATACGTATATTAATGAAATAACTGTCTGGGGGGACCACTCTATGATGGATGCCATTGCCTTGGAGGGATGCGGTTCCCAGAACCGCAACAATCTATATATTGTTACGAATTTCGGTCCGCCCTGCGTGCGATCGGCCACGCAACCCAAATCGCGACCGCGTCGCCCACCGGAACGGACAATTCAGTCGTGACCCTCCTTGGAACTATCGCCAGAGCTAGTCACGGGTGGTCTTTCGACCACACCACAATCGTGCCAATCGGCCACCCGCGCAGGATAGGGTTGTGTCGCCAAACTCAACCTACCTAAGTACCTGCACGGGTAGTTAACCGGGCGATCGTACCTCGCCGCTGGCCGGCCTAGGACACGAACCGCTTAAGCCGTTCCGTTCCGTGCTTCAGTGATAACCGAGCGGTGTTATCGCCGGCCCCGACGGACGTGACCATTTACCGGGTGCTTACCACCCTCTTACCAATTTCTTCCGTGATGCAAGATGGAACTTTCAAACAAAGAGAGACGCAACGAAACGGGAAACAGTCGACAAGTACATTTATTCCACACTCAGACAAGGCAAGCACGTATTCACAGCCATTCAGTAGGAATGCAATTTACAAGCAAGAGTTACAAACGAATAAGCAATGTTATTTACATGCACTTAACAGTTTCTACTATTACAAGACACGGCGCCACAACACGCATTCACACAAAAGCAAAGGAAAGACCCCCTCATAGACAAGGAGTCAGACTGCGCCTGTGGCCTAATGCACGTGGAACCTGGATGAGCGGCCAGGTCCACAGACCAAAGTCCTACCCGCCCCGTCGTGGCGCATGGCGGGCAAGCCGCAATGTCAGCGCAGCTGCGCCTGGCTTCGTGCCCCTGGCGTGGTCGGCGAGCTCTCTCCGGCGCTCCCCGTCTGCCTTTCCCGTCGGCTTCGAGCTCCGTCTCCCGACTCGACTGCCCTGCCGACACTGCAGACTGACTTTCTGCCGACACTCCGCCGCTGCCACTCCACTGCTCCCACTTGGTTCTCTGCCGACGTGCTGCGCACCTTTCTTCTTCCGCGAGCTCGTGCTTATATAGCCCGGGGGAGGGGCGTATATGCAGATTTCTGGATCACAGCGGGTTCGGAGGCGGGGCCACGCCACCCGATGCTCAGTCATTGGGTGGATGAAAAGGGGGCGTGAAGCATTCCTGATCCAATTCTTGAGGCGAAAGGAACGCATTCACAACCCATGGCCTGGCGTGTGGTAGAAAGGCGGAGGTGGTGGGAGTTTGGTTGTTGGCGGGCGTCGTTTGAGAGGCGCGTGAAGTGAGTTTGGGGATGGAGTGTGGAGGTAAGAGGCGAACGTGGTGGGTGGCGATTGTGGTTTCTGGGTGCGTTGTTTGGTCCAAAATAACGATAGAGAAAAGAAAAACGGCTATCTCAAAGGATCGCAGCCCTGTGAACATCGAATTCCTCTAAACAACGGTGGGGAATCTAACTACACATATACTTATCGTCATAACTGATCTAAGGACCCTTTATGGTGTATTGCGAATTTCACAGCCTAACAATATATTACATGTAATAAATGTCAGTGTGTGCCCTCAAACTAAATTCCAAAACCATGAAATCTAACGGCCCGAAACTTTGCATGCATACCAAGGTAACTCCAAGGGAGTGTATGGATGAAAAGTGGGTGTTTGGGTAAATTTATACACCCCTTTTGAAGATTTACGATAAAACCAGAAACTGGCTTACCTTTGGTCAGCCTGCATTGAGTTCGCTTAACTCGGGGTCTTAATCTGGCATTTTGTCCGTTCACCTCAAAAATGCCTTGCCTTGGAACAGATCGGTTTCTCTATGATAATGTTTCATACCTTCGAATCGCTGTATACGTCACTGATTGCTGATCTTCATACCTATGAATCACTGGATACATCACAATGCTTATAAACGTCCGGAGACGCCAGTGTTTGTGCCTTTATTTAATTTCTGCGCATGCGACAAGCTTGAGGATCTCTAAACCTGGGCCAAATTTCAAAATGTAAACTGCAGAATTGACCTTAGCAGCAGTTACGACTGCTAAAAAAAAAAAGAAGAAAAAAAGAATGAATTTGGCCAATTCGCACATTATTTGACACACCGGGTGTCTCCAGGTGGTGTTTCGTATGACCTATCGCTAATCGCTTAACCATACCGTTGGAGTGATTTCTTGAGTGCTTAAGCCACTTGGTGAGCGCCTTACAGTCGATAGCAGTATTACGTACGCAGTTTGTGTCATTCGGTTCACCTGCTACTGTGTCATAGTAGACCAGCTAAGACCTGATTTTCAACTTACGACGGAATTTTTGTTAAGAGCCGGCATCCATGCTATATTGATTGCTTTTAGGGTTGGGGAAGAAGGTATGGGCGGATGCCATCGTCATTTTTGACCCTGAAGGTCATTTCAACATCAAAAAGGTCAAAATGGCCATTTTCATGAAAAACTGCAGACTGACCGCTTCTGTTGACATCTTTCAGATGAAATATTGATCTCATCACCTCGAGTAATACAACGTGATGTATGGACTTTAATTTTCAATTTACAGATGAATTAATAGCAAAGTGCAGCACAAAATTGCGTTTTTCTCAGAATCTAGTTCTGCGAAAATCTGGTCATTTTTCAGCATGCATGGCACTGTTTGTCACCCTTCAATTAGCCTTGATACACATTTGACAGTTGTGTTGACACATAAGCTTTGGGGGAGGCCCTCTTTGCCATACAACCATCTGTGTACAATGAAAGGTATTCTTTCAATCCAGCGTTGCCTCAAGGGCATCGATATTATCCCATGAACAATTATAAGGGCAGTCGGTAGAGCGCATCCGGATCCGTCCACAACTTTTTGAGATATCCTGCACACAAACAAACAAACAGAAAAGGGATGAAAACATAACCTCCTTCACCTTCGGTGGCGGAGGTAATGAATCATCTGGCCTTGAATGTTATTGTCTGGGACGTACACATATCACTTCTGTGCGTATCTATCGAGGATGTTATCAGTTATGTTGGTGTCTATTCGCCGAACAGTGTCTCTTGCAATGGTATGGTTGGCAGCATGTAGAAGATCCACCAGGGCTTCTGATTGCATGGCCTGGTGAACAGCAAGACCGAGTCTGATGTGCTTTGGCGTCTTCTTGCGACCGTTTGATACGGCATATTCAATGCCTTGTGAAATGATGCACACCATTCGTTTGACATCAACATCTTCTTCCGTGCCTTCATGCACCACATCTATGCTCCCAAACAACAAGCGGAGGAACAGATAAAGATTGTCTGGGATCACCAGCTCAACATGTTCTTGATCAATCCCGTTCCAAGTGCTAGAATTCCCCGGGGCATCCATCATATCCTGCCTAATCCCAAGGGAAACATGCACTATCTCCTTGAAAAAGTTAGATTGGTCAAGTTCCATCGCACCACCATACTCATCTTCTGACTCGGATGAAGATGCTGTGAATTGTGGAGGGTTTGAAAGCGTTTTCGTGATGATGAAGTCTGAGTCATCACCAAGATGCATCAGGACACATTATTTTCGATAAAGGCCAAACATATTTGGCTTTTGATCCATGTACGTGTTGTACTTATTCATGAAATGTAGCCCTTCTGGACTGGTATCTCTGAGTATAACCAGGACCGATAGTTCTACACAGACCAACGTATTTGTCTCAGACTTTACTCATGTCATAAACATGTGATCAGTTCCCCACACAGCGTGTTCATACACACGTCCCTTGCAACACCATCAGCTACTGATGTCAATTCCCTTTGCTGACTTTGCCGCTCAAATTGCATGCAGCATTGGAGATGACAACAATCTTCAGCTGCTATAAGGTCATAAACTCCAGATAATGGTGTGCTCATCACTGGATCAGTTTGGGCAAAATCTCTTATCTCGACTCACTTCTCGAGTCGCCACTCCATGGAGCTTTCTCTTGTCCTTTTGTTGGCAGAACATGCAGAGTTTACAGTGAATTGCAGGGAAGCAACTCCACCATTTGGCAGGAGAAGGATCACTTGAGGTTGATGCTTGTGGATCGCTGCCATGCTCAATGCTCATAAGAGGCACACGTTGCTTCCTCAATCTGGCCAGTTTGCTTGCTGAACTGAAAGAACTGCAGCGTGCCTTGTGCCGCTTCAACTCTAATGCATCAAACTCTGGCTCCGGAAGCATTTCGAGTTTCTGCAGAACCTCAGCAATCTTTGTATCGCACGATCTTCTCTCTCTTGCAACGACCCCAGTCCTGATCTTCCCTTCAGCCGAAGCCACGCGGACGTCTTCGGTGGGTGCTTGTTTCTGGCAGAAGAAGTAGCATGTTGACTTTTGCACTTGATGACTGCTACAGGCTCCATGTCTTCAGTCAAATGATAGGATTATCGTTAAACAATGAGATTAACGATGTTCACTCTGTAAATAATTACCCAGTTCAGCAAATGGCTCTTCACTGTGTCCAGATGGTGCTATGCATTTCAGTACTGTATCGATGGCGCTGCAGTCGAGGTATGAATGATTATATTTAACTGCTGGAATGATGGTGGCGAAAAATACAACATCATTGTCCGCTCTGTGATACGATACCTCTGTGATGGCGGTCGAAAAGGCTCATCGATTGTAAAGAAGGTCCAATTCAGGAAGATATCGGAAAATGCACACTTGTGTGTATCTTTATTCCCTTATGTTAGAAGGATCACTTGAGGTTGATGCTTGTGGATCACTTGTGTGTATCTTTATTCCCTTATGTTATACCCTTTCCCTGAACTTACTAACCCCTGAAAGTAGAAAACTGATACTGTTCATAATATTGGAGTCGAGGTCCTATCTTAAACATCGACTTGTGATGATGTAAGTTTATTTATAATTGGGTCGGAAAATATCTTTCATCAAAGAAAAACTAAAGCTCGAATGAGCTAAGATCCTCGTCCTCTTAATGATGACGTCCATAAAAACCGAAATATGAACGTCATTGTGAAAAATGTTATCACGGTTTTGCGATAAATTATCTTGTGCTAATGCCCGGCTTGATTCCCGCAAACAAAAATTCAAACAGCTTGCCTAGTTTCGGAGATAATAGATATAGGCATTTCCCATTAGCGGCGATATTATGACGTCAACTTTTTTTCTAGGAAGAATTTCCAAAATCGGAGATGGTTACTGGCTGCGCGTGGGCTTTCTGCATATACATGGCAAGTTTCACGAAGATCAGATGAAAACTCTGGGTTGTGAAACAAAAAATGTCAAAAAATAGGAATGACGTCATAGTGATGTATATCTATGTGCGGTAATTCATCTCTGCTAATGCCCTGTTCGATTCCCGCAAACAGAATTCAAAAAGCTTGCCTAGTTTCGGAGATAATTTTTTAGGCGATTTCCATTAGCGGAGATATTTTGACGTCATAACTTTTTTTCTAGAAGGAATTTTCAAAATCGGAGACGGTTACTGTCTGCGCAGGGTATTTTTACATATATATGCCAAGTTTCAGGAAGTTTCGATGAAAACTGTAGGCTGTGAAACAAAAAAGTCCACAAGAACAACAATGTGAGTAAGACTTAGAGATCCTACACGAGGATCTAAAAAACCCCCGAGGAAGTGCTGTTTTTCCTGACCCCCTCAGGACCACCATTTTCATTTCCCCATGGATTCATGCATTGCCCCCAGGAAAAAAAAAAAAAAAAAAATTTTTTTGCAAATATTAAGGGCCCCCCCCCCTTTCAAAAAAAAAAAATGGGGGCCCCCCAGGGTTGGGGTGAAAAAACAATTTTTTTTGAAAAAAAAACTAAAAAATACCAAAACTGGGGGCAAAAAAGGGGGGTTTATTTTCCCTTTTTTTAAAAAAAACTGGGGTTTTTTTTTTAATAAATGGGGAAAAATTATTTTTTTTTTTTTTTTTTCCCCCCCCCCCCCCCCCCCCCCCAATTTTTTTTTTTTTTTTTGGGGGGAAAAAATTTTTTTTTGGGAAAAAAAAAGCCAAAAAATTTTTTTTTAAAAAAAGGTGGCAATTTTTTTGGGGTAAACTTTATTTTGGCCCGGGCCCCCAAAAACCAATGGGGAAAAAAAAGGAAAACCCCCAAAATTTTTTTTCCCCCAAGAACACCCCCCCCTCCATGGGTTGGGGGGGTTTTTTTTTTGGGAAAAAAAAAAAAAAAAAATTTTTAAAAAAGCCCAAGGGAAAGGGGCCCAAAACCCTTTTGGGGGGTTTTTTTTAAAAACGCAGCCAAAAAAAAAAAATTTGGCCCCCCCGTCGCCCCCCATCAACTTTGGTTTTTTTTTTTTTTTTTTTTTTGGGGGGTTTTTAAAAAAAAAAAAAAAAAAAAAAAAAAAGAAAAAAAAGCCGGCCCCCCCCTTTTTTTTTTCCCGGACCAGTTTTTTTTGGGGGCCTTTTTTGGACGCGATAAAAAAAAAAAGTTGGGGGGTTTTTGGTTTTTGGGGAAAAAAAAAAAGGTTTTTTTTTTTTTTTTCCCCCACAAGCATTTAAAAAAATTTCCGCAAATTTTTTTTTTTTTTTTTTTCTTTTTCCACCTTTTTTTTTTTTTTTTTCAAGGCGGTTTTCCCCTGTTTTTTTTTTCCCCCCCTTGCCGCTTTTCCAAATTTTTGTTTAATATTTTTTTTATTAAATTTATATCGCCCCCCTGTAAATAAAATTTTTAAAAACTGTTTTTTTAAAAAAAAACCCCGCTTACCCCCCCCCCCAAAACCCGTTCCTTAAAAAAAATCGAAAACCCCTTTCGTTTGTTTTTTTTCCAAGAACCCTTTCAAAAAAACCAGGGAAAAAAGGGAAAAAAAATAAATTTTTTTGGGGGGGCCCAACCGGTCCTTGGGGGAAAAGGGGAAAAGAAAAATGGGCCCCCGTTGGAAAAAAAGGGGGCCCAAAACGCCCGGTGGGAACCTCCATCAGGAAAGGGGGAAAAAAAAAAAGTTACATTCTGGGGTTTTGGCAAGCCCCTGGGAAAAAAAAAAGCCGGCGGGTGGTTGGGGGGGGGGTTTCCACCAATTTCCCCCGAAAAAGGAAAAAAGTTTGCTAAAAAGGCCCCCCCCCGGGGAAAAAAAGTTTTTTTTTTTTTTTTTTGCCCTGGCCGGCCAAAGGGCAAAAAACGAGAAAGGGGGGTTTAAACGGAGAACCGCGCAAAACAACCACACGAACAAAAAACCCCCCGTGGGGTTTTAATTAAAAAATTTTTGGGTTTT
>CM068958.1:8695948-8706834 GCA_035128595.1 Eptatretus atami | reverse complement strand
CAATAAGACCTTCTTCCAGTTTTTCAGTAGTCCACTGGCAGTGCTTGGCTTCATGGCTTCATGGCATACACATCCACACGCACACACAATGATCTTTTTTCTTATTTTGCCATCTTACAATGGCTTTTCTTACTGCCACTCGATCTGTCAAACCTGCAACTCGAAGTCTTTCTCTCACAGTTGAAACTGAGACTTCCTTACATCGCCAGTGTTAAGCTGTGCTTGAAGCTGCTGTCCTGTGAGCCGCCTATCACGTAAGCTGTTGACTCTCAGAAACTTGTCTTCTGATTGTGTTGTGGCTTTGGGTCTGCCAGACCTCTTCCTGTCAGTTTCCTCCAGTTTCCAAGTGCCTTTTGATGGTGTAGGAAACTGTACTCACTGACACCTTTGCCTCCTTTGCAATTTCTCGAAAGAAAAGACCTTCACTTTTAAGGGTTATCATGGTCTGTCTGTCTTCCTTTGTTAATTGTCTTTTTCTCACCATTATGACAGCAATATACTACTTCCTGCAGTGCAATATTGTCCAAATAATGCTTCAGAGGGTGAAGCAACACATTCTGTTCCAACACTGCTTTTTATACAGACAGAGGGTTTTGTAAACTAATCAACAAAAGTTGGGACCCTGTAGGAATTGTTTGCATAAACTTTCAAGGTTTAATTTACTTCCATTGCTGCAGAACAGCTGCAGTTGCTAACCCATTACTTGTTCCCTGAAAAGGGAAAAACTCTGAAATTTACATTATTTTTCAGTTTTTGGAAACCTAAACTATTTTTTTAACCTCTGGTAGTTTACCGCTTAGCTTTGTACCATTTCAGGTATTCACTAGACTTAAACTGCTTAAATTTCAGTAAAAACTGAAAATGGGGGTGTTCTAAAGCTTTGACCGGTCGTGTACATTCCAGAACTTCCATGGAATGTTTTTCCTTGTCCCGATCCAAGCACACTCATATTGAGGTGCACTGCACATGGGATGTTTAAATACTAAAACCAAAATGCAGACAGGACAGCCGGCTTTACTCTCAATCCAAAGGACATGCTCCAAGATGCAGCTCCTCGTGAAGACATTGCAGGAGAAGAGTTTTGTTTTTCAATGATGTGTGAATGAGCACACACGGACAACTCACCGACAATTGTAATTTTACATTAACAAGACTGATGAACCCATCATGAAGTGATTAGTGAAGAAATATCGAAATAAAAATGCAGAATTGTCGGAGAGATGCATTGGTTTAATGGAGTACACGGGTGGGGTTAGTGGGTACCGCGGGGGACAAGGCAAAAGGGGAAGAGTAACGGGAGGGGGCCCAACGTGGAATTCCTGTCCTGAAATAACTTTCTCACCATAACAGGTCGAGCACGTCGCT
Organism: Eptatretus atami; assembly: GCA_035128595.1. Taxonomy (NCBI): domain Eukaryota; kingdom Metazoa; phylum Chordata; class Myxini; order Myxiniformes; family Myxinidae; genus Eptatretus; species Eptatretus atami. The sequence goes on along the minus strand of CM068958.1, from coordinate 8,705,469 downwards.
GTCACATTGACCACTCAAACGCAAGAACAGGAACATGTGACGTGTATTCAAATGTACACATACATACGTACACACGCACGCACACGTACACGCACAGCACACACACACACACACACACACACACACACACACACACACACACACACAACTCTGCAAGAAAAACAAAACTTCATTCTCAACACTCTGGCAAAAGAGCACACACACACACACACACGCACGCACACGCACACTCTGCAATAGTGTTTGCATACACACCACACACACAGTATCTCTCTCTGCAAACACATACACACACACACACTCTCTCTCCCCCCCCCACACACACACACACACACACACACACACCACACACACACCACCACCACTCTCTCCCACACACACAACAATCTCTCTCTGCAAACACACACACACACACAATCTCTCTCTGCAAAACACACACACACACACAACACACACACACACACACACACACACACACACTCTCTCTGCAAGAGCACACACATGCACATTCTGCAAATGTGTGCACACAGACACACACACCATCTCTGTCTACACAACACACACACACACAACACACACACACACACACACACACACAACATATCTCTCTCTGCAAACACACACACACAACACACACATTCTCTCTCTGCAAAACACACACACACATACACATACACACACACACATTCACAATCTCTCTCTGCAAAAACACATACACACAATCTCTCTGCAAACACACACACACACACACACACAAACACACACACAACACACACAACTCTCTCTGCAAAAACACACACATACACACACACACACACACACACACATCTCTCTCTGCAAAACACACACACACACACACCACCACACATATCTCTCTCTGCAAACACACACCACACCACACACACACCACACACACACACACCCACACATATCTCTCTCTGCACCCAACACACACACACACACACACGACACACAAACACGCTGAAGTGAAAAAGAATGAACGAAATGAAGATGAGAATAACTTTGAGAAATAACTCACGTTTGGTGAGAAGGAGAGCGATTTGCGGAGAGTATCGATCGAAATGTCTGAGTAAGGAAACACAACCAGCTCTTATTAATAGATTTCAACTCCATCCCCCTGATCCCTCCCCATGTACTCCATATCACTGCACTCCCACCACCCTCACCCACATTTCCATTACCGCTTCTTACTCCTTACATCACACCTCTCAAACGTCACCGACAAGAATAACAAACATTGGGGTAATACCCCAAGGGTGCTTACCTGGTTTCAATAATTAACAGAGAGGAAGTCAACGTGGGACGGAATCAGTAAAATGTACCAGTCAACCAATGTTATGGCAAACACCTCTTTTGGGGGGCAACCACCCCCCCCGACACACACATAGATCTTCTTCGACCCCGATTTTAAAATAGCATGACAAACTTTTGGAGCATCACGGGTGATAAGTTTGTGGTCAAGTTTCATTGAAATTGTGTTATGTAGTTTTTGAGAAGAGAGCAAATACATATTTTGGGGGGCAACCCCTGTAAGACCACCTTAGATCCCAAAATTTTCAATGTGTGAACAAACTTTGGGACATTACGGGCGATGAAGGTTGTGGTCAAGTTTCATTGAAATTGTGTGTGTAGTTTCTTAGAAGAAAGCAAATGCCTATTTTGGGAGGGCAACATCCCTTAGACCCCTCTTCTTTGTTTTTTTTCTTCTTTCTTTTAATGTCGTGAACAAATTTTGGTACATCATGGGTGATGAAGGATGTGGTCAAGTTTCATCAGGATTGGTTGTGTACTTTCTGAGGAGAAAGGAAATACATATTTTGGGGGGCAACCCCAAACTGACCTGAGACCTCGATTTTTTTTTAATGTCATGAACAAACTTTAGTACATCATGGTGATAAAGGTTGTGGTTAAATTTCATCGAAAGTGTGTGGTGTAGTTTCAGAGAAGAAAGCAAATACCTATTTTGGGGAAACACCCCCTTAGACCCCAATTTTTCAATGGTGCGAACAAACTTTGGAACATCCCGGGTGATGAAGGTTGAGGTCATGGTCATCGAAATTGCGCGTATAGTTTCAGAGAAAGAAAGCAAATACATATTTTGGGGGCAATCCCCTTACGCCCTCGAAAAACCCCAATTTAAAAAAAAAAGCATGAACAAACTTTAGTAACATCACGGGTGATGAGGGTTGTGGCTCAAAGTTTCATAGCAATGTCTGTGATGTAGTTTCTGGAGAGAAAAGCAAATGGCATATTTTGGGGCAATCCCCTGTAATGACTCTTAGACCCTGATTTTTTAATGGGTGTGAAAGCAATCTTTGGTACATCACGGGTGATGAAAGGTTGTGGTGCCAAATTTCATCGAATTGTTGTGTGTTTCGGAAGAAGATAGGAAATACATATTTTGGGGAAAACCTCCGTGACCCCCATAAGGCCCGATTTTTTTTAAATGCCATGAATAAAGTTGTAGCAATGACGGTGATGAAACGATTGTGGTAAAGTTCATCGAAGCCGTATGTTAGTTCGAGAAGAAGTTACAAGTATTTGGTGGACGGAATGGGAACCGATGAATCAAAATTTGAAATATTCGGTTCATCACGCAGGGTTTTTGTACGCCGTCGAGAAGGCGAAAGGATGATTCCTCAGTGTGTGACACCAACTGTCAAACATGGAGGAGGAAGTATGATGATCTGGGGCTCTTTTGCTGGATCCAGAGTCGGCGACTTGCACAGAGTGACGAGCACCCTGAACCAAAAGGGCGACCACAGCATTTTGTAGCACCATGCAATACCTCTGGTCTACACATAGTTGGTCAGGGGTTCATCCTACAGCAAGATAACGACCCAAAACATACCTCCAGGCTATATCAGAACTACCATTGAAGAAAAGAACAGGACGGTAGGCTTCAAATCATGGAATGGCCAGCACAGTCTCCAGACTTAAACCCCATCGAGCTGGTTTTGGATGAACTGGACAGAAGGGTGAAAGCAAAGCAACCTACAAGTGCAACACATTTGTGGGAACTTCCGCAACAGTGTTGGTAAGAACTTTCCGAACAATATTTGATTTCCATTGTAAAAAGAATGCCACGAGTATGTTCGGCTGTGATATCTGCAAAAGGTGGCTACTTTGATGAATCAAAAATTTAGATTAAATTTTGTTCAACAAAATGATTCCATGATTTATTTTTTATCTGCAATTGTTTATTTGTTCTATGCTTTAATTTCAGAGTACATTGAACATTAAATTGCTTAAATTTCAGTAAAAACTGGAAAAATGGGGGTGTTCTAAAACATTTGACCGGTCGTGTACGTCTGGCACAACCATGATGGACTAAATGACATCCTCTATGGGGCACCCAGCACAGCTATGATGGACCAAATGGCATCCCCAATGGGGCACCAAGCACAACCACGATGGACCAAATGGCAGCCTCTATGGGGTATCCGGCACAGCCATGAGGTCACGTCAGGTGTGGGAGTATGCGCCGGAGCAGTGGGATGCTGTGTCCACTTTCCGCCGGTACTCCAGGGGCCTCTGTCTGGCCATCCCCCAGGCAGAAGTCTTGCCCATCCCCATCTCCTTGAGATGCTGATCAACCTGCTGCAACCACGAGGCATGTGGTCAGCTCATTGGCCTCCTCCACTCATGAGGCTCCCTTGCTGAAAGAATCTGGTGAGAAGGATCAGAGTCAGGAAATGAGCCACATGTCTATACAGCCACAGCTGATGCTCATGGACTATGCAGGTAGCAAATATCATTTGAGTCTCTCTTAGCAACTGCTAGTTGGACACAAAGTGCGAACGGTGATTGCCAAGGATTCTCTGAAGATACTTGGTACCAAAGGAATTAAGTCTCCATATCAGATCTCTGGTCAGAGTCCAAGTCTCCACCCATAGAGCAAGACTGGAAGCACCAAGGACCTGAAGACTCAGACTTTCATCCTCCTGCACAGGTACCGACAGCGCCACACTCCATGATCCATTGAATCCATGACTCACCAGGCCCGACCCAGATGTATATTGACCTCTGGCTCACAGCCAGCAGAGACCTGTATATCACTGCCATGGTAAGAGAATCTCTCCGTGACCTCAACTTCTTCACCACAAACAGGTTCAGACAAGATAGCAGCATCCACGATGTCATTGAAAGCCTGGATCTTCGTTTTTATCCAGGACCCGTGATCCCAGCGGATCCGACTCCTCAATCAGCACCTTGAGGGCCCCCAAAAGGATATCCAGAATCTCCACAAAGATGACTGCATCATCTGCAAAATCAAGGTCAGAGATCTTGACATTCTCAAATGATGCACCGCAACTTGAGCTCTCCGAGATCCTCCACAGAATCCAGTCCATACAAGCGCTGAAAAGTTTGGGGGCCCTGTACACACCACTGATGAACTCCAGTAACAACTGGAAATAAGTCTGAGATCACCACATCTCACAGCACTCTCAGTACCAGAGCATAGTTCAGATATCAGATTGATCAGGTTTGGTGGCACCGTACAGAGACCAAGAATCCTCCAGAGGGCATCCCGATTCACTGAATGTAACACTTCGCAGAGGTCAACATAGGCTGCAAGCAGCCCCTACTGAAACTCTCGTCTGCATTCGGTGAGGACCTGAAGAGCAAGGTTACAGTCGATCATTGACCTCTTTGGTGTAAAGACTGACTGCTCTAGGCGCTGGTGCTCAAGAAGATGGTGACTAACCCCATCAAGAATTATCCGAGCAAAGAGCTTGCCTGGCACCGAGAGCAGCATCTCCCCCATTGGTAGTTGTTGCAGTCCGAGCAATCACCCTTCCCTTTCCAGAGAGGGCCAACAAGGCCTCTCTTCCAGTCAGTTGGGATGATGCCTGTGTTCCAGACAGAACACAGAACTGCATGCAATGACACAAGCACAGCATTTCCACCAGCCTTGAGAGGTTCAGCATGGATGCCACAGATCCCTGGAGCTTTACTCCCATTTCATCGGTTTCACCGCAGCCTGTGTTTCCACAAACGAAGGTGGACCACAGTTGATTGGAGGGTCAGCAACAGTGATTGTGACACCCCTGGCATCCAACTCAACAGCTGGTGGATCAGCCTGGTACAGCCGCTCAAAGTAACCGGCCCAGCGGGCCTTCACTTCGGACTCCTCTGTTAAGAGCTCACCACCCTCTGCTCTAACTGCAGTACACCGAAGGATGGGCTTGAAGGAACGCAATGTGCGAATTCCCCTCTAAGCAGGACAAAAATCACTTGACCACAGGTGATGCTCTGCCGACTCACAGATTCCTCGCGCATAGGCCTCTTTGTCCACCCTCACTTCACGTACAGCTTTATGCCTCAACTCCCTGAACAGCTCAGCTCTGCCCTTAAGCCTGGCCCTGCGACTCTGAGCCATGGTATCCAGTGTCCCTTGAGAGACAAAATTCTTCTTCACCCGATGGTGAGTTCCAAGACGTCCACCGGTAACATCAAGGACGGTGGTCTTGAAGGCACTCTACAACTCTTCAGGATTCCCCAAAGCACCCAGACCCCCCAAATCCCCACTCAGCCTGTTTGTGAACTCCTCAGCGACCCTCTCATCTTTGAGCTTGCCAAATTCCTGCCTTGGCTGGGATGATACCATTCTCCTGGATTTAAGCTGCAACTTCAGAGTTGCTCCTAAACGTCTGTGGTCAGTATTGAGCAACTGAGCACTCCGATCTACCTTGCAGTTCTTTGTCATCATCCAGTGACCATCAATGAGCACATGGTCAATCTCCTTTGCCACACCACCAGCGTTGGAATACCAAGTCCAGTGATGAGCCTTTGGGCGCTGAAACCATGAACCAGCCACCCTAAGTCCAAGACTTCTTGCAAAGTCAAGGAACTTAGTGATGTTCTGCTTCACATTTCCAAACCCATGAGGACCAACATATGTCTCATAACCATCCCTATCGGTTCTAGTCGATGCAATGAAATCCCACAAGACGAGAAGAATATCTCGCCTGGGGCACTGATCAACCACGGACTTTAGTGTGGCATAGAATGCGTCCTTCACGGTGAGATCACTCGCCTCAGTCGGATTATATCCAGATACCAGGAAAATGACACCCAAGAAGTGACGAATCCTTCCTCTCATAATGTGCTCGTTGACTGGTTTAACCTCAATTATCATTGGAGTCAGCTTATTGGACACAGCTACAGCAACTCCTTGGGCATGCTAACCATCAGAGTGACCAGACCAACAGTAGGTGTAATCACCCGCCATGATCTTACCACTATCCGGTCTCTGAACCTCAGAGAGTACTGCAATACTGAAGTTCAAACGCTGGAGCTCAGATGATAACAGAGACAGGTGATCATCCTCTCTTCGGGATCGGACATTCCAGGCACCCACCTGAAGGAACCACCTCAGGTTAACCCAAGGAGACCATTGTCTGGTGGATAACACCTCAGCACCACACCGACACACACTACCACCATCTGACCCGGGAAGGTTTTCCCGTGGTTTTCCTCCTATCATTAAAGAATGGGGGTCCCAAAAGCTTTGCCCCAATCCTATCATCTGGTGAGCTGCCCTGTGGAGGGCAGCTTCACAGGAGGTACTCCCACGGAATGGGTTTTCAGATTTCTTTGTGTTTTCGTGTTTTGCAGAGTGAAGGGTTTTACGGTGGCTGGAGTGCAAATCCTGCCACCAATCTACTAATAAAAAAGTAACCCAATTGCAGGAGGACGTCCGCAGACACAGTTGGGCACTAGATATGGATGGCCGTTGGCTCACTCGATATGGATGGCTGTTGGCACAGCCATGATGGACCAAATGGCATCCTCTGTGAGGCACCCTGCACAGCCATGATGGAGCAAATGGCATCTTCTATGCCCAGGTTTCTTCGCTTGTCATTGCGAATGCAAATCCTTTCCTTTACTCGATTTTGTGAACACCCTGACGACTCCTGCACCTCCATATTTAAAGAGTACTTGAAGGATGTGATTCGAATCAAATTAATTTTCTTGTTCAAAGCAAATTAAGTTAATCACAGTCCTCATCTTAAACAAGAACTCAGGACCAATCTCTTGGACACATCTCAGGTAAGAGACAGTATGGCATCCTGATTTGCTTGCAAAGCTCTCCCTCTCTCTCTCTCTCTCCCTCTCTCTCTTCCCTCTCTCTTTCTTTCCCTCCTCTTTCCCTCTTCTCTCTCTCTCTTTCCCTCTCTCTTTCCCTCTCTCCCTCTCCCTCTCCCTCTCCCTCTCCCTCTCTCTTTCCCTCTCTCTCTTTCCCTCTCTCTCCCTCTCTCTCTGTGGCATAGAAGGCAGCCTTCACATCTGGTTTCCTAATTTCCTCCACTCACACACTCAACGTGTTGCTGTCAATGGAACCCTCTCATTTTCTCTCACAGTGGAAACTGGACTTCCCCAACGTAGTGTTTTGGGCCCAGTCTTGTTCCTCATCAACATAAATTTCCTCTTGGATGCTCTGGAAAACCCTCTTTACCTTTGTCCAGACGACTCCAGATTGTTTCGTGCAGTATTCCCATCCCTCTGCTCAGCAAACAGCAGCTGAGTTTCTGCTGATCTGGAAATGATTAGACATTGGTCTGATATATGGAACATGTCCTTCAATCCTGGAAAATCTCAGTCTCACCCTATCACTCAGGAATTATCATCAAATTATCCCACCTATCTATTTCCAAGGTTATCCACTCGAATAAGTTCACCCATTCAGTCTCTTGAACTTGAAGGCCTCACTGTCTACCACGACCTCTCTTGGGCCAACCACAGAGCAAAACTGGCCTCCAAAGCCAACCACTGACTGGAAATCCTCCGTCGATCCCAGTGTTTCCTTGAAAAATCAGAACTACTCAATGCGAGGAGGCCTTTGTCCATTCAGTAGCTACCTGGAATACTGCTTTCTCCTGTTGGCTGGAAACCCAGTATCGAATCTAAATCTCCCAAAATTAAAGGAATCTTTCCTGACAAGGCCAAAGCAGAAGGGTCTCATGGTCTCTTCCTTTCACAGACAATGAGGTGGTCTTTCTTTTACACACAACACACCACACACCACAAACATACACAAACACACACCACACACCACACATCACACATCACACACAAAAACACACGTACACCATACACTACATACATACAACATACACTACTCACACAAATACCATAGACTACTCTCACACACACACACACACACACACACACACACCACACCACCAGGAACTCACAGACAGAGAGGTGGTCTTTCTTTTACACACACCACCACACACACACACACACCACATACACAAACCATACACGACACACACACACCATATACATGACACACCCAAACACACACACACAAGCCATACACCACACACACACACACACCATATACATGACACACACAAACACGTACACCACACAATAACACACACACACACACAACAACCATACACGACACACACATCACACACCATACACTACACACACACACATGCTACACACACACACACCACACACACACACACACCCACCATACACAATGCACACGACATGATCGACGCTCCATCACAATGCCCATACCATCACAGCACATACTGCACACTCCACTCCCATCACCACCACACTTTAACACGTCCTCAGACAACATCATCTAAGGTGATGATGATAATGGTGATGATGATGATGATACACTGCACTGAATGATTTTAACAGAAAAAGAGTGCGTGTGGGAATTGTATTCGCTTGGTATCTTGATCCCTCGTGCTCCTCAATACCTTGAAACAGACCGTACATGGTTTCCGAGCACCGATGGGTACCATCCAATGCACCATGTGGTGCCGGCGTGGTGGTGGGGGCGGGGGGGGGGGCAGGTATAGGTTGAGGTGGGGGGCACAAAGATTACACTTTGAGACGTTTTCTCTGCTGTCGTCGCTTGTTATCTCCATGTGCAGGTTTCTTCCACCTGTTTGAGTTTATATGAGACAATGTAATCATGTAATCATGTAATCATGTAATCATGTATCATCGGGTATGTTTCAATTTCCAAGTTTTTGTTTTGTCTGTAGATTGGCTGAGACAGCAAGGTCATCACTGTTTAAGAAAGAGAGATCGCCGGATGGTATTGGGAGAACAAGGTGAAAAAAGGAACAAGTGAGTGTGTCAAGATGGGAGAAATGTCTGTCACTCTTTCTGGGTCACCTCCATGGGGATTCCGACTCCAAGGTGGAAAAGATTCTGGACAACCCTTGTCAATCTCACGGGTATCTGTTTACTTTCTTACTGGTCTGAACCGACATCGTTTTCTCCACCTTTGCCCTTCCCTTGTCTGTTTCTCCATTCTTCTAATGATTCCTTATACAGGAACCACTTCTCCTTCACTCAAACCAATCCTCCACTCAAAACCATCCTCCTCCACTCAAACCAATCCTCCTCCACTCTAAACCACCCTTCCTCCACTCTAAACTATCCTACACTCTAAACCATCCTCCTACACTCTAAACCACCCTTCATCCACTCTAAACCACCCTTCCTCCACTCTA
>CM068958.1:8684796-8695938 GCA_035128595.1 Eptatretus atami | reverse complement strand
CCTCCACTCTAAACCACCCTTCCTCCACACTCAGAGTGGGAATTAGAGTTGGACATTGTATGTAATGGCGAACTTCCTCATTTGGCTTTATTTCTGTTACTTGAAATACAAGTTTCAAAAATATTGCGCTGTTGATGTGGTAACTGTAACGTCACTCACAAGTCACAGACCCCAAATGACAAGGATCCATTTGATTGGTAGCTGACCTGTACGATCGTTCATACACGTGAAGCACAAACCTTGGATTGCAGTCATTGGAGAACGAGCTGGGTTTGGCAGTTGGCACCACGAAAATACGAACACTAAAGGGAAGGAAACCGCAAGGTGTATTTCCGACACAGGTAAACAAGATGTGATTAAGGAGGGGCAAGAGCAACCAAATGTACTCCTGGGTGTTTGGCGGGGTAGGGCAGTACACAGGCAGTGTGAAATGGAGTTTTTGATGTAAACTGCAACTCCATCACTGGGAAAAGTTTCCAGCCTGTGGAACCGGAGGAGACAATAGCTGGGATGAGACAGACTGATCGGGGACATCCTGCGGGAGGAAGGATTCCGTTAAGCAGATAATGTCACGTTTGTTCGCAGCAACTTGGATTGAGAGATCTGTAAGATTGCAGTGGAAGCCGGAGATGATTTGGGGGAGGCTACTGACGTAAAGTGGTTTACTTGGGTTACTTACATAAATCCTGCACTCACTACAAAATGGGATTGTTTTCAGAATTTCAAGGTCAGCAAGACAAAGCCTGACATCGGAATTGGAATGGTGGGGAGGATGATGAAACGCATTCAGACGTCCCTGTTTCTCTGTGATTGGGGATGGGGGCATGAGAACGATGAGTGTGACGAAGGGGTGGGGGAAGAAGTCATGACGAAGGTGATGTTCTGAACACGTGACGTCCAAAGAACAAAACTGACCATCAAAACATGCGAGAGACGAGAGGAAAGAATGACAAACAGGTGTGCCTGTCTCGCTGTAAATGGGTCGGCCTAACCAGAAGTAACAAACACACAAGATCAAAACTACCAACCAAGCCTTCAAAAGTCATGCAATGAGTACACGATACGAACAACAGTCGACACAAACAAAAGCGAACAATCGATGGAAACAGGCACAGATCCAGAACGGTTTACTCAGCTTTGGAAACCGGTGACTCGGAGAGGAGAATCGAAGAAAAACTCCTACCGCTAGAAACCGGAAGTCCAAACTTAATGGTTTGCAAAAGTAAAATGGATGGTTATCTATCGGTCTTTGTGTAGAAACCTTGTGTGGGAGTTAAACGCATTAACACGTTCCAGGTGATTGACCAGTTCAAGACTTTTTTCCAAATTTGACGACCAAGGATGATCCCTCGTAGCTGCACCTTCTCTGTCATCCGTGTCCTCGACAAATACCGCAGTGGAATCACTTGCAAAGTGGTAGACAGGGTCGTCAACTTTAAGCACTCCTCTTGCAATTTGCACGTTCTCCTCCAACACACCATGCACACATTCAGCCTCTTGCTTTCTGTCACTCATTCAATCTTTCTTCACTCCAATGCTCTTCTGTATTTAGAATTGGATTTTGGGTGGTGGTTGGTGACATTGTCCTCTGAAGATCTTACCTGTTTTCATTTGCCCCAGGTTGCTCCTGGTGGGCGAGCGGAGAGAGCAGGTGTACCCTCTGGGGCGGTGGTTCTCTTGCTTGCGGGTAGCTCCGCCTCCTTGTTGTCTCTAGAACAAGCCAGGGAGGTGGTCAGAGCGAGTGGGAACACTCTAACAATGTCGCTGGCACGGTGAGTGAGAGCCAATGGAAGGGAGCAGAAGGAATGGTGCGGAATGTTTTGTTTTTTTTTGCAATAGTACAGTAGAAATTGACAGTGACCGAGACATTTTCGATAATAACCATATTTGTGTTTCAAACACCTTATTAGGAGTTGAAATGGCCACAAAAAAATTCTCACAAATTCACTCATGGGGAAATCCGTTTTTTGGGGGAAATATCAAAATGGCCACCAAATATAACTTCTGGTAAGTAAACGCTTTCTATGCACGAATCTATCAATGAAATTAGAGGCAAACACAAACATACAATATACTGTGTCCCTGTCCCAAGTTTGTGGCTAATATATGTTTGATTTAGAAAGTTGTACTTAACAAAAAAAAAAACCAGTTGTCCTGAATTTGTAACAAGTATGTGCCGTACCAATGTTCACATATTTATGAATTTCTCATAATGGTGTGAATTGAAGTCAATTGAATGGATCATTAATGTTTCACCTTCTACACATGCACACCCTGAGTTGTAATGCATCGAGAGTACATATTTATAAACGTACGGCAATGATAACGCATTACATAAAGCGTATAGTTGTGTCTACTTTTCAAACTCCAGGCCCACAATAATGTTTTTATGTAACTCTAACCGGTACAACCTCGACAGACGAAACACAAGGTCACACTGGAAAAGTTTACATCCAATTTTACGCAATAGTACATCACCACGTGAATTGGCAATTTTGTTGTTCTGGCTTCATTAACCACTCGCAGAGATTACTGAATGCCTCATCATTGACTGTGTTGAGGTTTCAGACATTTCTTCTTGGATCATCTGTAAAATGTGAAATGTTTCCACCAGACATAGATGCCTGCATGCACACTTGATGATATTTGGCCTCAGCGGCATGAATATCTCCGTTAAACCTGATCCTTGCTTTGATATTTACTGCCAGGATATCAGTTCTCTATTCACGTACAGTATGTTTAGTAGACTTTCTTGGATAGTACTTTTGATCCTTGCTAGTAATCTCAACGCTACTGATCTGAGAGCAGCGTTCTGAATGACGCTGAGCAGCACCAAAGTTAAGCTCCTTTGCACATATGAGGCAATGTGTTTGATAGTTATATGGGTGAGACACAAATCTCGACGTAAAAACAGGAGAGTCCCTTTCCTTGTTGGAAATGTCAGTATTAAGAGCTTGCGCAATGTTTCCTGGTAAGGTGTATTTCTTGTAGCAATTATCATGTACATAATGTTTGTCTGAAGATGATAGCTTGAGATGGAACTCTTCTTCACAGTCTTTGGAAGCCTCCTGTATCAGCGTTGAAAGTCCCTTATGAGCCAAAACTCTACGTCTCTACTGCTGCCACTGGCACCATCACACAAATTGCACAAATATCTTTGCTTGGGGCAGCCATGATTGCCAATTTCTAATCTGCAACTAATAAAAAAAAACAGTTCATTATAACATACAACAAAAAAACTGGACACGACTGTACTCAAATCGGCACATTCTCCTGCATATCAAAATGCTAGAAATAAATGGAAAGTTGGTATACAAGTTAAAGGGACGATCAACAAAAACAAATCGAGAATTACACTGACGGACAGACTTGTGTTAACACCATTTTAACACGTTTATTCGATAATTTGAGTGAGATTTATGGTGAGTAATTTTCACTCCATAACTTACGTTTTGTCACTTATGGGCCATCGTACATTTAAAAAATGACATGCGGAGCATGTGCCATGTGACTCAAATAATTAATCCTCTATTATCACACACTGTAAAATGGTGGTGAATACAGTTTAATTAAGCAACAAAAAAGAAGACAATAATTGGAACAAATAGTCCACATTTCTTAAAGCTTCAGGGCAATAAACACCTGTTGTGCATTTTACCGAGAAAACGACTACTTCAGACAAATTTCAAGCACAACATTACAGATCTGTTCGTGCATCCATATATATATATATATTGTTACGGATTTTAGAATCTGGTCTGATGATTCATCACAATCATGTCCTCAGACAGTTTATTTCCTAAATGCATGTTCAGATTAGCCCCATCCCCATGTCTAATGGGATATTAAATGTGATGCGTTGAAAGGGTAAAGGATAGATCCCCTCTCTTATGGGAAGCTTTTTTCTTTACGACAGACACGTTCACACACATTTCTTTCACGAGCTCTGAAGCCCACCCTCATTTTTTCCTCAGCGGTAATCTTTCGTGAGCTCCGACGCCCGCCTTTTTTGGGAGCGCACGGGTCGTCATGGTAACCTGAGCCAGTGGGGCGGGGTGAGCTTGGGGCGGATGGCACCCCGTGGAGACGGCCCAGAGATATAAAACGAGCGAGAGGTACGTTCTGAAGAGAAACAGTGTGAAGAGAAAAGCGTGAGGAGAGAAAATCATGAGGAAAAAAGCGAAAGAGGAAAAAGAAAAAGTGAAAGGAGAGAGGAAAAAGCGAAGGCGAGAGAAGCGAGCAAGAAGCGGGTGTTTTGATCAGCGCCGACGAACAATTCGTCCTTCCCAGTGCTTGGGCAAGCGAGCGTGTGGTGCGAATGTGGGGTGAGCAGCGCCGCCAACAAAGTGAGGCACGGGTCGGTCACCAACAACACCAGGGTCAAAACCCGCGATGGACGATCTCGGTGCCCTCCAGACTTCGACTGGCGTTCAAGGCTGCCCCGCAAGAGGGTGCACAGCAAAGCTGGGTGCTGGCGACGACGTGACACGCACGCATTTTTCAGGACGTTTTCGCTTCACGGACGACTTTGGTGAGCGAGACGATCTCCCCCCCCCCCCCTCCCCCTGAATGATCGGTTGGGTACCCTTGGCTGTGTTTAGCTGTAAGTAAGTCAACCCCAAATAGCATCTGCTCTTTGTCTCTTTCTGGAATTTGATTGATTTTGCTTTGAAATTCATTCTTTATTTACCTCAGCAAATAAAAAGTTCTTTTTATTTATTTATTTTATTATTAATAAATTATTTGTGATTTCCACCTGTCCGTGTTTGTCCTTTCCTTCATTGGTCTAGCATTGTCCGAACCAGAGAGACTGGGAGTAATTACCACAGATTTGACCAAAAATCGTCGGCACGCACCAGTGGTTAAAACGCTCGGCCGCCTAATTAAAATCTAATCGAGATAATATTGGTGCTTTGCCGAGGCACGCTCCCCCTCAGGTAACCACGTGACTCTATTTAAACGGAATATTAGATGGCGACACTGGAACTCGTGTTGACTGGGTGGCGTTCGTGTTCTAAAACAACCCACCGTACCACAACGTTAATTGTGAGCGGTGGCCCAGGTCCGGCTCTACCGAGGACAACCGGGGATTAATCCCCTGAGTGACAAGCTGGTGTCTCGGTACCCGTGGCCGCAACAACATATATATATATATATTATATATATATATATATATATATATATATATATATATATATATATATATATTCTGTATATACTGTATATCTACACGAAAACCATGGTCGGTGAAGCTGTCGGTCCTTGAAGCCATAAAGCCGTCCGTCTGTCTGTGAACACGATATGCCTATTAATCATGTCCTATTAAAACGTTAATTCTCCCAAGACCCTTAAGACCCCGAGGACCCAAAAGTCCCCAAGGATCCAAAAGACCCAGATAACCCAAAAGTTCCCAAAGACCCAAAAGTCACCAAGGACCCAAAAGACCTAAAATTCAACGAAGACCCCAAAAGACCCTGAAGACCCCAAAGACCCAAAAGACCCCAGAGACCCAAAAGATCCCAAGCACCCAAAAGATCCCAAAGACCCAAAAGTCACCAAGGATCTAAAAGACTCTGAATACCCAAAAGACCCTGAGGACCAAAAGACCCCTAAGACCCATTAAACCCATTAGACCTTAACACCATTTCGACTGTAGAAGAAAACTCAGTCTCCAATCAGGTTTCGATGCAACAGAGTTGAATCATTTATTCATGCATGCATGGAGAGAGAAACATACAGATACTGCACAGAATCTCTCGGCCTGGGAGCTCCAGTCAGAGTTATTTTATACACTCAAGCAAGCGAGGGTAGGGTTACATAGTATGAGACGGTTGAACAAAAACAAGATACATCTGGCAATGAAAACAGTTGAGATTAGTCTTTTGTTTAGAGTGCGAATATCTGCTCCAAGGTTCCCAGGCAGATAAAGGTTGAGTCAAGCAATGGAAAAATGCAGACAGTTGCATTTAGTCACGTAACACTCAGTATATGATGTTTCCAATATAATTCATTGATATCTAGCAATCCATTACTTTCGAGTGTATACGTGCATATGTTTGTGAGTGTGTGCGTGGTTATGAATATGTATGTGTTCCTATGTATGTACATGCATGTATATGTGTCTGCTACAATGTAGGTAGGTGTATATGTGTATGTGTGCCAATACTACTTCTACAAGACCCCTTACACCCTTCAGACAGATGAGACAGCTTCGACCCTTGACTTTTATACTGTACCACTTGGACCTTTTTATAGCACAAATAAATTTAAAATAAATATAATATCACCAATACTACAAATAAATTTGTAAAAAATAAATGTTTGTATTATGATTGGTGTAAATCATGACAACACAGTAAATCTGTGATACCAATCTCGGCAACGACGTGTGGAGAGGTGAGCGTAGCGAGCTGATCCACGCTCGTGTGTTTATAATTTTGACTCATCTACTGTGACTTCCTGTCAAATTCCTGTGCTCTCGAGCTATGGGGTTAAACAAGAAAAGTGGAGCCAAAAAGTGAAACGGGTAGGGATAAAAAAAAAATTATAATCAATAAAATAATTACTAAATTAAACATTGTTGGATTGAATCATAATACCGGTATATTTTGGCACAAAATGGTGTATCATGTGTCCATATGACCATTAAAATCAAGTGTCTACTCTTATTTATACAAACATACCCGAAAATATTTAGACACAATTTTGCATAATTTTTAATAAAATAGTTACATTTCTAAAAGAAATATGTTCCAGTCACGAGTAACAGTTATTTATTTCATTATTCTATATTTATCAGAAAGTAGTCACAACATTTTATACCATAAATTTGTGAATAATTATAATAATCTAAACCTGGAAAACATTATTTACAGTTTTGAAACAGGTCATATACTTTGACCTAATAAGCAGAGTTCCTCATGCGTGAATTTTTGAGAATTTTTTCTACACATACAGGACAATTATATAAATCATTTAGCATCAAAAAGGGTTTGTTTGTTTTTTTTCATCAAAAATGTCCGGTTTAGGCAATTTTCATGTCAATTTCTACTGAACTACATGTAATATAACTCTACCTTGTGTTTGGATGTTATCATGACAGAAAGTGTTTCTATGTGCTGGGATGTTATATCATGCTAGAATGTGTTTATTTATTTTAGTGATGTCAATTCTTTCATTAATATTGTTGATGAAACATATATGTTTGTATGCCTGGTGTTGGCTTAATGATTAGGGTGGCAGGCTTGGGATCCTTGGGTCCTGAGTTCAAATCCTGCTTGGCTGTTGAATTAATACCAGGTGGGGTTGACTCAGCCTGTCATCTTTCCGAGGTCAGCAAAATGAGTACCAGCTTGCTGGGATGATTGAGCCATTTGGGTATCCTGTGTTGGAGTGTCGACCTGTCCAGGATTGTCCCCAATAGCCCAGGAGACTACTCCGCAGCACCGATGCTCTGCACAGAGTATGGTCTCGATGGATGGATATATATATTTGTGTGTGTATGTTTGGAGATGGTGTTGAGTAATGGAGGTATTTAGATGAAATGGAATGAATATTATTTATAAAATACATTGTAGATAAGCATTAAAATAATTTGTTGGTGATCGCTAGGATATGCAGTGCAGCATGTTAAAATTGGTTATTAATAACAGTTTGAGCCTGCAGTAAGATGGAGGTGCTGTGTGATGGACATGTCTATCAGGTAAAGTGTTTATTGCTTAATATATTATCATATAAAGTGGTTTCTGATTAAAGTTATTAATATGTAATAATTATGATTAAAGTTGTTAATATGTAATAATTATTTATTAATTAAACAAGACAAAAAAAATCAGAGATTGCAGACCCTTGCCAGGACTTGTTTTGTGTGGTGTATTCTGTACTGGTGTGTTACGTAATTAAGAAGAGACGTAACTATAATTGCTGGCAGTGATGACCGGGTACCAAAATGTCACGCTTTGATGCAACCCCACTTTGAACGGACACTTGACCCTGGCCAATGACGTTTATTATTGTTCAGTTGAATTCAGAATGGGATTAAAATAAATTCAATTCAAATAAAATGGAAGATCAAATAGGTGCATTACTGTATTGGAGTAATGAGATGGAACTCAAACAAGCAAAAAGCAAAGATGAAGTCATCAGGAGGAACCTGGGGATAGGATTCGGGTTTCTGCTGCTCCTCCTCTACCCTCAAACCCATCCAGGCACAGCCAAGTGAGCTTTATTTAAAATATAAAAAAAACAACCCAGATCTATTTTTTTTCTTTTTTTTGGCTGCCAGACCATGCGTCCGATCAGGCTGTTATTTAAAACATATATTCCGTATCACTACTAGATAATAACTGTGAAGTGTCACGTCGATCGATGAAGCGGTACAAGAGAATTTTTTTTATTTTAAAGATTTTCACTTAATCCAATATGGCTGCCAGATCATGTGACGTATCAATTATTTGGGCTGAAAGGATCGAAACCTCGATGATAAACGGTGCCCAGCTGATGATCCGGGTTGGGAAATCAGTAAATTGTTTATAAGTGAAGGTTATAACTTCAAATAAAATAGCTTTTGTAAATAGGTACCAGTACATAGTGTGTGTGTGTGTGTGTGTGTGTGTGTGTGTGTGTGTGTGTGTGTGTGTGTGTGTGTGTGTGTGTGTGTGTGTGTGTGTGTGTGTGTGTGTGTGTGTGTGTGTGTGTGTGTGTGTGTGTGTGAGAGAGAGATTGGAGAGGGGGGGCAGGGGATACGTCTGGCCTCCTTCCTCGGAGGAAGGTAACACGTTGACATTTATGAGTAAATACGCTATTATTGAAGGATGTTGTAATTATAACATGTGTTTGGATGTTATTATTACAGGATGCTAAAATGATAACATGTGTTTGGATGTTATTATTGCCAGACGTTGTAATGCTAGAATGTGTTTGGATGTTATTAATGCAGGATGTTGTAATGCTAGAATGTTTGGATGTTGTCATTACAGGATGTTTGGATGTTATTATTAAAGGATGTTATCATTATAGGATGTGTTTGGATGTTATTATTACAGAATGTGTTTGAATGTTATAATCTGAGAATGTGTTTGGATGTTATAATCTGAGAATGTGTTTAGATGTTATTATTATAAGATGTTATCATTATAGGATGTATTTGGATGTTATAATTAAAGGATGTGTTTGGATGTTATTATTACAGGGTGTTATCATTAATAGGATTTTGGTGTAAAGACGTTAGAGATGTGTTTTGGATTGTTATTTTGGTACAGGTGCTGTTATCATTTATAGGAATGGTGTTTGCGATGTTATTATACAGGATGTGTTTGGATGTTATAATCCGATAATGTGTTTAGAATGTTATTTTTATAGGATATATTGGATTTATTATTGTTAGGATGTTTGGATGTTATTATTACAGGATGTGTTTGGATGTTATAATATCGATAATGTGTTTGATGTTATTATTATAGGATATATTTGGATGTTATTATTGCAGTGTTATCATTATTAGGATGTATTGGGATTGTTATAAGTTAAGGCATGTGTTTGGATTGTTATTTTACAGGTATGTGTCACTTGGATGTTATAATCCGATAATGTGTTTAGATGTTATTATTATAGGATATATTTGGATGTTATTGTTGTAGGATGTTGTAATCCGAGAATGTGTTTAGATGTTATTTTGGATGTTGTCATTATAGGATGTGTTTGGATGTTATTATTACAGATTGTGTTTGGATGTTATAATCTGAGAATGTGTTTGGATGTTATTATTATAGGATGTTATCATTGTAGGATGTGTTTGGATGTTATTATTACAGGATGTGTTTGGATGTTATAATCCGATAATGTGTTTAGATGTATTATTATAGGCTATATGGATGTTGATTATTGCAGGATGTTTGTAAATGCTAAATTGTGCTTGATGTTATTTAATTGCAGGATTGGTGTTCATGCTAGAATGTGTTTGGATGTTATTATTTCCAGATGTTGTAATGCTAGAATGTTTGGATGTTATTATTACAGGATGTGTTTGGATGTTGTAATCTGACACTGTGTTTGGATGTCATAATTAAAGGATGTGTTTGGATGTTATTATTACAGGGTGTTATCATTATAGGATGTATTTGGATGTTGTTATTACTGTGGGATGTTATCATTATAGGATGTGTTTGGATGTTATTATTACAGGATGTGTTTGGATGTTATAATCTGATAATGTGTTTTGATGTTATTATAGGATATATTTGGATGTTATTATTGTAGGATGTTATAATCCGAGAATATGTTTATTATTATTATTTTCGGAGGTTATCATTATAGGCTGTTTTGGATGTTATTATACAAGATGTGTTTGGAGTTATAATCTGAGAATGTGTTGGATGTTATAAATGAGAATGTGTTTGGGTTGTTATTATTATAAGGTTAATCATTAAGGTGTATTTGGACGTTTTTATTATAGGATGTTATCATTACAGGATGTATTTGGATGTTAGCATGCGAGAATAACATTTGATGTTGTCATTGTAGGATGTGTTTGGATGTTGTTATTATAGGATGTAATCATTATAGGATGTATTTGGACGTTTTTATTACAGGATGTATTTGGATGTTAGCATGCGAGAATAGTATTTGATGTCATTGTAGGATGTGTTTGGATGTTATTATTACCTCCGCCACCGAGGGTGGAAGGAGGTTATGTTTTCACCCTGGTCTGCATGATTGTTATTTGCGAAAATCGAAGACTTTTCAAGTATATTGATTGATCGTGTGCGTTATTCTGTCTGTCTGTGTGTCTTTCTGTTTGTTACTTCACATAACTCCAAAACCAAGCGTGTTGATCGCTTCTGTTTGTCTGTCCGCTTACCTGAAATCACCTGCAGGTCACAATTTTAAACCGATCTTCACAAAACTTCACCAAACGGCTTGAGTTGGTGGTCCGACAGAATCAAATAATGTGTGATAAACATGAATGATGGTTTATAATGTGTGATAAACATGGATGATAGTTATAATGTGTGTGATAAACATGGATGATGGTTTATAATGTTAGATAAACATGAATGATGGTTTATAATGTGTGATAAACATGGATGATGGTTTATAATGTGTGATAAACATGGATGATGGTTTATAATGTGTGATAAACAT
>CM068958.1:8655237-8670184 GCA_035128595.1 Eptatretus atami | reverse complement strand
TGGGAAAATGATCGATTCAATGAGAAGTTATAAAATCTCATTGTCGACATTGGGAAAATGATTGATTCAATGAAAGTTATAAAAACTCAATATCGACATTGGGAAAATGATCGATTCAATGAGAAGTTATAAAAACTCAATATCAACATTGGGAAAATGATATGTAGATTCAACGAGAAGTTATAAAAAACTCAGTGTCGACAATGGGAAATGAATTGATTCAATGAGGAAGTGATAAAACTCAATACATCAACATGGAAAAATGATCGTTCAATGAGAAGTGATAAACTCAGTATCGCATGGGGAAAATGATTGATTCAATGAGAAGCTTATAAAAAACTCAATATCAACATTGGGAAAAATGATCGATTCAATGAGAAATGATAAAAACTCAGTGTCGCATGGGAAAATGATTGATCTCAATGAGAAGTTATAACAATATCCCCCTTCTGCCACGGGGCGGGGAAAACTCAGTATCAACATTGGGAAAATGACGATTCCACGACATTATAAAAACTCGTGTCGACATGGGGAAATGATCAATTCAATGAAAAGTTATACAGACTCATATTGACAAGGGGAAAATATCGATTCAAACGACAGTATTAAAACTCAGGGTTGACATGGGGAAAATGATTCGATTCAATGAAAGTTATCAAACTAATATTCACAAGGGGAAATGATCATTCAATCGACAAGCCTATAAAAACTCGTGTTGACATGGGGAAATGATCGATTCAATGAGAGTTTAAAAACTCAGTAATCGAAACATGGAAATGACGATTCATAGAAGTGATAAATAACTCAGCTGTCGACATGGGGAAATGATAATCAACGAAAGTTATAAAACTCAGTGTCGACATGGGGGAATAATGATTTGATTCAATGAGAAGTTAAAAAACTCAAAATATAACATTGGGAAAATGATCGATTCAATGAGAAGTGATAAAACTCAGTGTCGACATGGGAAAATGATTGATTCAATGAGAAGTATAACAATATCCCCCGCGCCCACGCGGCAGGGGATAAAAAACTCAGTATCAACAATTGGGAAAATGGATCGATATCCAATGAGATAGTTATAATAACTCAGGTTGACAATGGGGAAAAATGACGATTCAATGAAAAGTTCTACCAACCAATATTCACAAGGGGAAAATGAATCCATTCAACGGAACAAGCTTAAAAACTAGGTGTTGAATGGGAAAATGATCGATTAATGAGAAAGTATAAAAACTCAGTATCGACATGGGGAAATTGATAGATTCAACGAGAAGTTATAAACTCAGTGTCGACATGGGGGGAAATGATTGAATTCATGAGAAGTGATAAAAAAATCAATATCAACATTTGGGAAATGATTCGATTCAGATGAGAAGTGATAAAAACTCAGTATCGACATTGGGAAATGATCGTTCAATGAGAAAGTGATACAACTCAAGTGTCGACATGGGGAACAGATGATTGATTCAATGAGAAGTTAAAAACTCAATATCAACCATTGGAAAATGATCGATTCAAGTGAAGAAGTGTAAAAAACTCAGATATCGACATTGGGGAAATGATCGATTCAATGAGAAGTGTTTTAAAAGCTCAATGATCACATTGGGGAAATGATCGATTCCATGACGAGCTATAAAAACTATCCAGTTGTCGAACATGTGGGAAAATGATCGATTCAATGAGAAGCTTTAAAACTCAAGATCGACACTTGGGGAAAGATTGATTCAAGAGAAGCTTTAAAAACTCAAATATGTACAATGGGGAAATGATCGATTCAAATGAGAAGTCCTATAAAAACTCTCTATGAAATATCTATCATGGTAAAGGCAGATCACATTGGAATGATAGATCAAATGAGAAGTTATAAACTCATATCTACAATGGGGAAAATGATGATTCATGAGAAGTTATCAAACTCATATCAATTGGGAAAATGACGATTCCATTGAAGTAAACTATAAAACATCATGATTGACATTGGGGAAAATGATCGATTCAATGAAAAAGTTATAAAAACTCAATATCTACATGGGGAAAATGATCCAGATTCAAGACATAGCTTATGAAAACGAGCATATTGACATTGGGGAAAATGATGAGTCAAATGAGAAGCTATAAAACTCTGTCGACATGCGGAAATGGATGATTCATGACAAGCTTTAAAAAACTCAATTTACACTTGGGAGAATGATCGATTCAATGAAGTAAAGTTCTATACAAACCAATATTCTCATTGGGAAAATGATCATCCAAGAGTAAGTTTTAAAAACTCAAGTGTCTCCTGGAAAAAGATCGATTCATGAAAAGTATAAAAACTCAGATGTCGACATGGGAAAACTATCTGAATTCCAAGACAAGCTATAAAAAACTCATATCCGACAGGAAAATGATCATTCAATGAAAGTATACAAACTATCAATATCTACATTGGAAAAATGATCGATTCAACTGAAAAGTCTATAAAAACTCATATCGACATGTGGAAAAAGATCGATTCAACTGAGAAGCTTTAAAAAACTAATGTTGGACATTAGGAAAATGATCGATTCATGAGAGTTAAAAACTCAATATCCGACATGGGAAGATCCGATTCAATGAGAAGCTTTAAAATCATATTCATTGGAAACTCATTGATCAATGGCAGAAAAACTGTATTCCCGCATTCCGAAAATCGATCAATGAGAGTTAATAAAAACTCAGATATCGTACATTGGGGGAAAATGATAAATTCAATGAGAAGCTTATAAACTATATCTAATTGGGAAATGATTAATTCAAGACAAGTTATAAAAATCATGTTGACATGGGGAAAGATCGATCGAAAATGAAGTTTAAAAACTCAATACAACATGGGAAATGATTACTTCAATGAGAAGTTATAAACTCAATATCAATCATTGGGAAATGAATCGATTCAATTGAAAAGCTGATAAAAACTACATATTCGCATTTTGAAAAATGATGATTCAATGAAGAAGTGATAAAACTCAGTGAGTAAGACATGGGGAAAAATGATCGATTCCAATGAGAAGTCTATAAAACACTGCAATATCACATGGTGGGGAAAATGTCCATTATGAGAAAGCTATAAAAAACTCAATATCACATTGGGAAAATGATGCGATTCAATAGAAGCTGATAAAAACTCGATGTCCGACATTGGAAAATGATTCGATTCAATTGAGAATATATAAAACTCAAATACGCACATTGGGAAAATGATCAATTCAATGAAGAATTAACTAATAAAACTCGTATTCACATGGAAATGATCGGATTCAAATGACGAAGTGATAAAAACTTCAATGATCGACATGGGAAAAGGATGATTTCAACTGACAAAGTAAGAAGACTCAGTGTTCGACATTGGGGGAAATGATTATTCTTAATGAGAATGACTAAAATACTACAATATCAACATTGGGAAATGATCGATTCAATGAGAATGATCAAAAAACTCGATATTCATGGGGGAAATGTGATTTCAATGAGAAGATTATAAAATACTCAATATATAACATTGGGAAAATGATGCATTCAATGAAAAGACTATAGAGGAACTCAATATCTGAACGGGAAAAATGATTGATTCAATGAAAAGCTATAAACTCATATCCGCTTCGGATGCCAGTCAAGAGCTAGGGATAAAAACTCATATGAATTGGGAAAATGATGATCTTCACTGAAAGTATAAAAACTCGTGTCGACATGGAAAATGAATCAGATTCAATTGAGAAGTTAATACAAAATCAATATCTAATTTGGTGAAGAATTATCCGATTCAGCTGAAAAGCTATAAAAACTCAGTATTGAAAATGGCGGGAAAATGATCGATTCAAATGGAAAGTTTATACAAACTCAATATTCTAACAAATGGGAATAAGATGATCAGCATTCAACACAAGCTATAAACTCAAAGGTATGACAATAGGGAGAAATGAATCATTCAATGAGAAGTTTAAAACTAAGTATCGACATTGGGGAAATGATCCGATTTCAATGAGAAGCTATAAAACGCAAGTAGTGACATGGGGGAAATGATAGATGTCAAGAGAAGTTATAAAAAACTCAATGTTCGACAGTCGGGAAATTGATAATTCAAGTGAGAGTTTAAAAACTCATATCATACATTGGAAAATGACGATCAATGAGAAGTGCTAAAAAACTTCAATGTGTAACATGTGAAATGATTGATTCACAATGAGAAGTATGCAATATCCCCGCAGGGATAAAACTCAGATATCACATGGGGAAAATGATCAGATCCATTGAGAAGTTTACAAAACTCATGTTACGAATTGGGGAAAATGATTGATTCAATGAATAAGCTTTTAAAGACTCAATATCTACAATTGGGAAAATGATCCAGATAACCGACAAGCTTAATAAACTCTATAGGCTTGACATGGGTGAAAACTGATCTGATTCAATGAAGTTGATCAAAACTACAGTGATGACTATCAACAATGTGGGGAAGATGATAGATAACGAGAGAGCATTGATAAAAACCAGTGTCACATTGGGGGAAAATGATTGAATTCAATGAGAAGCTATAAAAACTCATGTCAGACATCAGGCGAAATGATCGATTCCAAATGAGAAGTGATTTAAAACTCAATATCGAATTGGGAAATGATCGATTCAATGACGAATGATAAAAAACTCAGATATCGACATGGGAAAGATTGAATTCATGAAAGCTTTAAAAAACATATCATACATTGGGTAAATGATCGATTCAATGAGAAGCTGTTTAAAATAATCGATCGAATGGGGAAATAGATCGATTCAATGAGAAGCATATAATAAAAACCGTCAGTTCGACATGTGGGAAAATGATGATTCAATGAGAAGCTTACTAAACTCATGTCCTACAGTTGGGGAAAATATCGATTCATGAGAAGTTAAAAACTCAACTATCGACATTGGGGAAATTGAATTCAAATGAGAAGCTATAAAACTCAATTCGACATGGGGAAATGATCTTATTCCAATGAGAAGTTATAAAAACTCAATATACACATTGGGAAAATGATCGATTCAATGAGAAGCTTAAAAAATCATGTCGACAATGGGAAACATGATGAATTAATGAGAAGTTATAAAACTCATATTGCTACTGAAAAATATCTATTCCATGAGAAGTCTATAAAAACGTCAGTGATCGACATGGGGAAAAATTACGATTTCAATGAGAAGTTTAAAACTCAATATTACATGTGGGAATATGATCAATAAGCTTAAATATACTACAATTGGAAAGTTAATCAAATGAAGAGCTGTAAACTATTTGATTGGAAAATGATGATTCAATGAGAAGTCTATAAAAACTCACTCTGGGCAGATAGATCAATGAGAGCTTGAAAAGGCAATATTACATTCGGAAATGTCAATTCATAGAAATAACTCAATGTGACATGGGGAAATGATCGATTCAAGCAGAAGCTTTAAAAAACTCAATATTGACATGGGGAAAAATGATCGTCTCAAGAAAGCTCTATAAAATCAGATTTCGCATGGGAAAATGATCAAAACGATTTCAATGGAAGTTATAAAACTCAATATCGTCTTGGAAAATGATCGATTTCCAAGAAAAGTTATAAAACTCAGTGTCGACATGTGGAAAATGATGCACATTCAATGAGAAGTCTATAAAACTCAATATTGACAATGGGGAAAAAATCGATCCAATGCTGAAAAGCTTAAAAAACTCAGGATGTATGTACATGGGAAAAAAGATCGATTCAACTGAAAAGCTATAAAAACTCAGTTTGAATGTGGAAAATATGAATCGATTCAAATGAGAAGCTATATAAAACTCAATATCACATTGGGGAAAATGATCGATTCAATTAGAAAGCTTAAAAATCATATGCAACATCGTGGGAATGATCGATTCAATGAGAAGTGATATAAGAACTCAATAGTAAATTGGAGAAAGATTGAATCAATGAAAGCTATAAACCAATATCCCCTTCTGCAAGCCGGTGTAATGACTTAAAAACTCATATCACATTGTGGGAAATGATCGATTCAATGAGAAGCTTTAAAAAACTATTCTCATGGTGAAATGATGTATTCAAATGAGAAGTTAACAACAACTCAACATTGACATGGGAAAATGATCGATCTCAATGAAAGTTTTAATACAACTCTATTAAGTTGACATGGGGAAAATGATCCAATTCACGAAGAAGTTTAAAAACTAGTTGCACATCGGCTAGGAAATGATCGATTCAATGAGAAGTCTATAAAAACCGATGTCGACATGACCAATATGACGATTCAAAGACGAAGTCTTAAAAATCCAATGTCTATCATTGGGGGAAATGATCGATCAATGAGAAGTTATACGAAACCAATATCTGACATTGGGAAATCGCAACGATTGCATGAAGTTCTAAAAAACTCAGTGATCATGACAATTGGGAAAAGTATCGATGTTCAATGAGAAGTTATAAAAACTGCAGATGTCGACATGGTTGAGAAATGAATAGATTCAACGAAAAGCTATATAAAACTGGCAATGTCACATGGTCGGAAAACTGATCAATTCTATGAGAAGTTATAAAACTACAATATCTGAACATGGGAAAATATCGAATTTCAACGACAATGTATAAAAACGTCGATTGACATGTGGAAACAATATCGCATTCAATGAAAGTATAAAAACTCAGATGTTGAACATTGGGAAAATGATGATCAGATATAAACAGTATGAACATGGGAAAGACGTCATGATAAGTATCGAATCTATCCACATTGGGAAATGATCGATTAATGAGCAAGTAAGACGTATAAAAAACTCTATTCAGACCATTGGGAAAATAAACGATTCAATGAGAAGAAACAATTCCCTCGCACGTGGGGATACAAAACTTCATATCACATTGGGAAAATGATCGAGTAAATGAGAAGTTATAAAAACTGCAATGATGACATTGGGAAATATGATTATGATAGATCTTCAAAGAGAAGTATAAAAACTCAATATAAACATGGGGAAGAATGATCGAATTCAATGATGAAGGTTTAAAACTCATATGGTGTTTAACTATAAACATATGTTGGAAAATGATCCTTGAAAACTTAAACTAAGATCTTAGTGCTTGGAAATAAACATCCAAACTATAAAAGTCACGACAGCTGGGAAAATGATCGGATCCAAGACGAAGAATTTTACCTCAATATCGACTCCTAGTGTCGACAATGAGGATTTCAATGAAACTATAACAATATCGAATTGAGTATAGCTTGATAACATAAAAACTCAATATTGACATGGTGGAAAAATGATCGATTCAAGAAAGTTATAAGAAACTCAGGAATATGGGACAGTGGATAAATGAATCGATTCTAATAGACAATTATAAAACTGCAATATCAACATTGGGGGAAATGAGATTCAGAGTTAAGCTAAATAAAAACTCAATATCACATCCGAGGAAAATGATCGATCAATGAGAAGATCTTTAAAACTCATATTCGATCATGGGGGAAATGATGATTTCAATGAGAAGTTATAAAAATCAATATCTTTGACAATGATCGGCAAGAAGCTATAACTCGATATCACGAAAATGAGCATCAATGAAAGCTAAAACAACTCAAATGGACCATTGAAATTTGATCGCCTCAATGAGAAAGCTATAAAAACTCATATCATACATGGGGGAACTGAATTGCATTCAATGAGAAAGTATAAAACTCATATCGAACCATTGGAAAATGATCGATCAATGAGAGCTTAGAAAACTCAGTGTATCGACATTGGGAAAATGATCGATTCAATAATAAGTATAAAACTAGCAATTATCGCACGTTGGAAAAATGATCATTCAATGAAAAGTACTAAGAAACTCGAATGATCTACATGTGAGAAAATGCATGGCTTCAACATAAAAGCTATAAAAACTCAGTTTGACATGTGGAAAAATGATCGATTCAATGAAAAGTTGATAAAAATCAATCTGACACTGGAAAATGATCGTCCTCAACTGAGAATTTATAAAACTCAGTTCATATTACATTGGAAAATGATCATTCAAGCACGACAAGCTATAAAAATCAGATGATCTTGCATGGGAAAAAATGATCCATTCTGAGAAGTTTACAAACTCATATCTACAGCGGGAATTGATCGATTCAACTGATGCAACTTAGTAAAAACTCAGTTCTTGACATTTGGGGAAAATGATCGATTCAATGAAATGTTAACAAAACTAATATGTCACAGGGACAATGATCCGATTCAACTGAAGTCTAAAAACTCAGGTGTTACAATTGGAGAAAATGATCGAATGCAATTGAGAAGTCTATAAAACTCAGATCAGCTTATGGATAAATGATCAATCAATGAAAGTATAAAACTCAATAATCAATGTTGGGGAAAGTGATAGACTCAATGAAGCGAACTTAAAACTCAATAATCATACAGTTGCGGAATTAATATCGATTCAATGAGAAGCTGTAAATAAACTCAGTGCGTACATGCGAAAATGATCGATTCAATGAGAGTTAGTACAATATCCTTCACTTGCCGCCGAGATCATGTCAGAGAGTTTAAAAAACTCAGATATCAACATCCTCGGCGAAGAATGAAATCGTCTCAATGAGAAGTGAACTATAAAAACTCAATATGATCATGGCGAAATGATGATCGTCAAAGGAGAAGTTTAAAAACTCATAATCTTCGATGGGAGAAATGATGATTTCATAATGATGCAAGTTAAGAAACTCATATCGTACATGGGGAATGATAGATCTGAATAATCAAAACGGAATGAATCGTTCATAAAATTATAACTCAGTGTACTAGCATCGGGAAATGAGTAGATTCAATGAGAATGATAAAAACTCAATTCAACATGGGAAAATGACGATTCAATGAGAGTGATAAAACTCAGTATCCGACATGGGGAAAATGATTGATTTCAAATGAGAAGTTATAAAAACTCAATAATCAACATTAGGAAAATGATCGATTTCAATGAGAAGTGATAAAAACTCAATATTGACATGGGGAAAATGATGATCCAATGAGAAGTTATAAAAACCCAGTGTCGACATGGGGAAAATGATCGAATTCAGGAAAAGTTATACAAACTCATATTGACATGGGAAAATGTCCATTCAACGGACAAGTTATAAAAACTAGTGTGCGGGGAACAATGATTGAGTCAATGAGAAGTTAACATAAGAACTCCGGTGTCGACATGGGAAAATGATCGATTCAAAGACAAGTTATAAAACTGTGTTGACATGGGGAAAGCATGATCGATACACATGAGAAGTTATAAAACTCACGTGTTTGACATGGGGAAAATGATCGATTCATGCCCGAAGTTATACAAACTCATATTGACATGGGAAAATGATCGATCACAAACGAGAAGTTTTAAAACTCAGTGGTCGACGATGGGAAAATGATCGATTCCACGACAAGTTTAAAAACTCAGTGTCGACATGGGAAAATGAAGTCAATTGCAATGGATTATACAAACTCACTATTGACATGGGGAAATATCGAGTCAACAATGACAAGTTAATAAAAAACTAGGTGTGACATGGGGAACAATTAATCGATCACGAGAAGTTAAAAAAAACTCAGTGTTGCATGGGTAAAATGATCGATTCAATGAGAAGTTATAAAAACTCATATCACATTGTGGAAAATGATTGATTCAATGAGAATTATAACAATATCCCCCTTCCGCCAACGCGTGGGGGATAAAACTCAGTATCAAATTGGGAAAAATGATCGATCCAATGAGAAGTTATAAAAACTCAGTGTCGAAATGGGAATGATCGATTCATGAAAAGTTATACAAAACTCATATTGGACATGGGGAAAATATCATTCAACGACAAGTTATAAAAACTAGGTGTTGCATGGGGAAAAATGATTGAGTCCATGAGAATTTATAAAAGTCGGTGTCGACCTGGGGAAATGATTCGATTCAAAAGGCAAGTATAAACTCAGTGTTGACATGGGGAAAAAAAGTCGACTTCAATGAGAAGTTATTACAAACCAATATGACATGGGAAAAATGATCGATCGATCCAACGAGAAGGTTTTTAAAACTCAGTTGTCGACATGGGAAAATGATCAATTCAATGAAAGTTTAACAAACTCAATATGACATGGGGGAAAATTATCGATTCAACAAAACTTATAAAAATCAGTGTTGACATGGGGGAAAATGATCAAAGATTTCAATGAGAAGTTATACAACCTCAAATATCAACATGGGGAAATGATTGATTCAATGAGAAAGTTAAAAACTCAATATCAACATGGGGGAAATGATCGATCAATGAGAAGGTTATAACAATATCCCCTTCCGCCCGCGGCGGAGGATAAAAACTCAGTATCAACAATTGGGAAAAATGATCAAACCATGAAAAGTTATAAAAACTCAGTGTTGACATGGGGGAAATGATCGATTCAATTGAAAAGTTATAACAAACTCAATATTGACATGGGAAAATGTTTTGACTTCAATGAGAAGTTATAAAAAAACTCGGTGTCGACATGGGAAAATGAATCGATTCAAAGACAAGTTATAAAATCTAGTGTTGACATGGGCAAAATGATCGATTCAAGTGAGAAGTTATAAAAAACTTCAAGTGTTGACATGGGGAAAATGATCGATTCAAAGACAAGTTATAAAAACTCAGTTTGACATGGGGAAATCGATCGATTAAATTGAGAAGTTATACCAATCTCAATATTGACATGGGAAATTGAGTCGATCCAACGAGAAAGTTTTTAAAAACTCAGTGTCGAATGGAAAATTGATCGATTCCAGACAAGTTTAAAAAACTCATGTCGACATGGGAAAATGATCATTCAATGAGAATTATACAAACTCAATATTGACATGGGGGAAAATTATCGATTCAACGAGAAGTAAAAAACTCAGTGTTGACACTGGGAAAATGATCGATTCAATGAGAGTTATAAAAACTCAGTTCGACATGGGGAAATGATCGATCAATGAGAAGTTTATAAAAACTCAGTATTCGACAATGGGGAAAATGAATCGATCAATGAGAAGTTTATAAACTCAATATCAACATGGGGGAAATATTGATTCAATGAGAAGTTTAAAAAACTCAGTATCGACATGGGGGAAATGATCGATTCAATGAAGAAGTAATAAAAACTCAGATCGACATGGGGGAAATGATCGATTCAATAGAAGTTATAAAACTCATATCAAACAGGGGGGAAAATGATTTGATTCAATGAGAAGTTATAAAAACCAATATCAACATTGGAAAATGAATCGATTCATGAGAGTGATACAACTCAGTGTCGACATTGGGAAAATGAATTGATGTCAATGAGAATTTATAAAAATCCCTTCCGCCACGCGGCGGGGGATAAAACTCAGTATCACATTGGGAAAAATGATAGATCCAATGAGAAGTTATTTAAACTCAGTGTTTGACATGGGGAAAATGATCGATCCAATGAGAAGTTATAACATCGTGTTAACATGGGGAAAATGATCGATCAAGAAAAGTTATACAAACTCAATATTGACATGGGGAAAATGATCCATTCAACGACAAGTTATAAAAACTCGGTGTTCGACACCGGGGAAAATGATTGATTCAAATGAGAAGTTATAAAAATCGTGTCGACATGGGAAAATGATCGATTCAAAGGCAAGGTATAAAACTCAGTTTTGACATGGGGAAAATGATCGATCAATGAGAAGTTATACAAAACTCAGTGTTGACAAATGGGGAAATGATCGATTCAAAGACAAGTTATAAAAACTCAGTTGTTGAATGGGAAAGTGACGAGTTCAAGTGAGAAAGTTATACAATTCCAATATTGACATGGGGAAATTGATTGATCCAACGAGAATTTTTAAAACTCAGTGTCGACAATGGGAAAAGAAATCGATTCACGACAATTATAAAACCAGTGTCGACAGATGGGGAAAATGAATCAATCAAATGAGAAGTTATACAAACTCAATAATGACATGGGGAAAATTATCGATTCAACAGAAGTTATAAAAACTCAGTGTTGACATGGGGAAAAATGATCGATCAATGAGAAGTTATAAAAACTCAGTATCGACATGGGGGAAATTGATTGAATTCAAGAGAAGTTATAAAAACTCAATATCATCATTGGGAAAATCAATCGATTCAATGAGAGTGATAAAAACTCAGTGTCGACATTGGGAAAATGATTGATTCAATGAGAGTTATAACAAATATCCCCTTCCCCACCGGCAGGGACTAAAAACTCAGTTCAACATTGGGAAAAAATGATCGAATCAAGAGAATTATAAAAACTCAGTGTTGACATGGGGAAATGATCGATTCAATGAAAAAGTTATACAAAACTATATATCACAAGGGAAAATTGACCATTCAACGACAACTATAAAAACTGGTTGTTGACATGTGGAAAATGATGATCAATGAGAAGTTATAAAAACTCAGTTATCGACTGGAAATGATCGATTCAATGAGAAGTGATAAAACTCAGTGTCGACATGGGGAAAAATGATGATTCAACGAGAAGTTATAAAAACTCAGTGTCGACATGGCGGAAATGTGATTCAAAGATGGAAGTGATAAAAAACTCAATATCGAACATTGGAAAATGATCGATTCAATGGAGAAGTGATAAAAACCGTAAAATCGACTGGGGGAAATGATGTTGATTCAATGAGAAGTTATAAAAACTCAATATCAAGCATTGGGAAAAAATGATCGATTCAAATGAAAAGTGATAAAAACTCAGTGTCGATTTCTAATTGGATGATTATAATGTATGATTCAATGAGAAGTTTATAACAATATCCCTCCTTTCCGCCACGTGCAGGGGATAAAAACTCAGTATCAACATGGAAAATTGATCCATTCAACGACAAGCTATACAAAACTAGGTGTTGAATGGGAAAATGATCGATTAAGAGAAGTTATAAAAACTAGTATCGACATGGGGAAAATGGATAGATTCAACGAGAAGTTAATAAAACTCAGTGTCGACATGGGGGAAATGATTGATTCAATGAGAATGCTATTAAACTCAATATCAACATTGGGAAAATGATCGATTCACATGAGAATGATAAAAACTCAGTTCGACATGGGGGAAATGATGATTCATGAGAGAGTTCATAAAAAACAATATCAACATTGAAAATGAATCGATTCAAATGAATGATAAGAAACTCAGTGTCGACATGGGAAAATGATCGATTCAATGAGAAGTGATAAAAATCAGTGTCGACATGGGGCAAAATGATTGAATTCAATGAGAAGGTTATAAAAAACTTCAATGTGTCGACATGGGAAAATGAATCGATTCAAATGAAAGTGATAAAAACTCAGTATCGACATGGGGGAAAATGATTGATTCAAATGATAGTTTACAAAAACTCAATATCACATGGGGGAAATGAATCGATTCAATAGAAGTTATTAAAAACTCAATACAGCATTGGGAAAATGAATCGATTCAATGAGAAGTGATAAAAACTCAGTGTCGACATGGGAAAATGATTGGATTCAAATGAGAAGCTTAATAAAACTCATATTTGACATGGGGAAAAGATCGATCCAAAATGAGAAGTTATAAAAACTTCAGTGGCGACAATGGGGAAATGATCGATTCAACTGAAAGTTAAACAAACTCAATATTGACATGGGGAAAAAATGATCCATTCAACGAACAAGTTAATAGAAACTAGGCTGTTGACATGGGGAAAATGACTGAGTCAACTGAGAAAGTTATAAAAACTCGGTGTCGACATGGGAAAATGAATCGATTCAAAGACAAGTTATTAAAAACTCAGTTTGACATGGGGAAAATGATCGATTCAATGAGAAAGTATACAAAACTCCATATTGACATGGGAAAAATCGATCCAACGAGAAGTTTTAAAAAACTCAGTGTCGACATGGGAAAATATCGATTCATGGAAGTTAAAAAACCAGTGTCGACATGGGAAATAGATCGATTCCACACAGTTATAAAAACTTCGTGTCGACATTGGGAAAATGATCCCAAATTCAATGAGAAGTTAATAGCAAACTCAATATTGACATGGGGAAAATGATTCGATCCAACGAGAATTTTTAAAAACTCAGTGTTGACAAATGGGGAAAATGATCGATTCCACGACAAGTTATAAAAACTCAGTGTGCGACATGGGAAAAATATCGATTCAATGAGAAGTTTAAACACAAACTCATATTGACACTGGGGAATGATGATCCAAACGAGAAGTTTTTAAAACTAATATCAACATTGGGAAAATGATCGGATTCAAGAGAAGTGATAAATACTCAGTGTGCGACCCTTGGGAAAGATTGATTCAAGTGAGAAGTTATAATAATATCCCCCTTCCGGCCACGCGGCGGGGATAAAACTCACAGTATCAACATTGGGAAATGATCGATCCAATGAAGAGTTTAAACTTACTCAGTGTTGACATGGGGAAAATGAACGGATTCATGAGAAGTTATAACAAACTCAATTATTGAACATGGGGGAAAATTATCGATTCACGAGTAGTTATAAAAACTCAGTGTCGACATGGGGAAATGATCGATTCAAAACAGTTTATAAAAACTCAGTGTCGACATGGGAAAAATGATCGATTCAATGAGAAGTTATACAAACTCAATATTGGACATGGGGAAAAATTATCGATTCAACGAGAACTATAAAAACTCAATTGTTGACATGGGGAAAATGATCGATTCAATGAAGTTATAAAAACTCAGTATCGACATGGGAATTTGATCGATTCAATGAAGAAGTTATAAAACTCAATTCAACATGGGGGAAATGATTGATTCAATGAGAAGTTAAACATGATCCACCTTTCGCCAAAGCGGCGGGGGAATAAAAACTCAGTAAATATCAACATTGGAAATGAATCGATCAATGAAGAAGTTT